>PVKS010002283.1:0-37160 GCA_004027875.1 Aplodontia rufa
ACTCGAAGAGCAACTGATCAAAGTTGTATATTTGCATGTGCCTGGTAAACCAGGGTGATGTTTTGGTTGGAGGTGGAGAGGGGAATTTACACATCACAGTCACACAGTGGACAGCTTTGAAGATTAGATGTATCTGTTGACTTAGTCCATGAAATAAGCAGGGCTGGACAACTTAGCAAAAAGATTTATTATTTGGCTCGTGATTCTGGTGGCTGGAGTTCCAAACAGCACAGCATCAGCATCCTGGAGGAGCCCCGGACTGCAGCGGAACAGGGTAGAGAAGCAGAAAGGGACCAGTTGCAGGAGGAAGAGGCTCATGGTCCAGCAATGGGACAAGAGAGCCAGGAGGTGCCAGACTTCCTCTTTTACAAACCTGCTCTCTTGGGACCTGATACAGTTCTCCAGGTCTGCGATTGATCATCCCTTCCAGGGTGGAGTCTCCAGGATCCAACCAGCTCCCATTAAGCCCCCCACCTCTTAAAAATTCCAGCACTCTGGGGGCTAAACTCCCTGCACACAAACCACTGGGGGACAGACCATGTCTCGATACTGGCGCCTTTTGCCTGACATACTCAGTCCACACGGCATGTCAATCATTGCCTGAAATGCCATGCCTGCCTTCCCTCCTCTGCTTCTCTCTCATTCTCAGACTGCCTCGAAAGCTCAGCATTCTTCTAATTTACCACTGAGAGCAATTTCTTTGCTTTTGTCTCACTCCCAGCCCAGCCCTACAGAGACATCGCCCACCATCAAATGGCCTACCATGGTGCTTGACTCAAGAAACACATTTGTTTCACCCAAGAGGAAGCTTTTTCCCAGCTCTCAAGCTAGCAGTTTCTTTTCCCCTCTTTATTACATTTTTGAGAGCATAATTGTAAAATAAAAATAAAGCAAAAGAAAGCAGAACAAATTCTACAAGGAATAATGTTGAAAGGTAAAATATGCTGCAATAAAGTGTTTAAAAGTCCTGACTAGTGCCTTACAGTTACAGTGCTTTAAAGAAGTTATTATAATAGGATTCTCTCCAATGAATAGTTTTTATTCAGTTTTTTGTTTGTTTGTTTGTTTTGTTTGGTGTGTGGGTACCTATCAGTTTCCAAAAAAATCTAATAAATGTTGTGATACAACAAAGAAAAAAGAATGTTAAGACTTTGGATAACAGGCATATTAGAGCAGAAACCTCAGAAATACAGGAGAGTTAGGTGCCCTCAAAGCCAAGTATATTGCTCAAGTCTTGGGGTGGGGGCTGATTGACATGAGTAAGTGGGGCCAATGAATGCAACTGGTAAAGATGAGAACCCCTGATAGAGCCCCTCAGGCGACACACCCATGTCATTCATTTATTCTGCCTTTGACCAGAACACTGAACTGTCCACCTGCCCAGGAAATGAGCAAACTGAAAACTAGCAGTGTGTCCTATCCAACCCCATGACAATAGGTTCACCAACAACTTGTGAAGGAAAGAAAAAAGGCGAGCCAGGCTGGAGCTAACTGACAGGATAGCATTCCTGTGTGCAGGGAAAGTGTCACTGAGTATGGACGCTATGCTTCTTGCAAAAAAGAAATTAAAGGAAAAAACATTGCACTGTGGTTCATGAGAAGGCTGGGGAGGAAGGGGAAGATGACCTGGCAAACTTTTGAAGTAGAGCAGGTAGGTAGGCTGTTTTTGGGGAGAGCGTCCTCAAAAACAGCGTAATAGACAAGAACTTAAATTTTGCAAATTTTGCAAACCTCTAAGTTAGAAGTAAGTTTAGTCTTATTTTTTTAAAGCTTAGTACACAGATTTTATTTTATAGAAAGTAAAGCATAGGGAAAAGAGCAGACTTCCCCCAGAGTGGGAAAAGGGGACAGAGCCCGAAGTTTAGTCTTTGGAAGAGGTCTTCTCCTTCCCCTGATGTCAAGGAATGTGATCATTTCAGTTAAATATAGTCTATAAAAAATTAATACAGAATGAACATTCAGTACATTTCTCATAACTAGATATTTGACCACATTTTTGTGCCTTGGATTTCTTGAAAAGAAGGTGGTATCAGACCAGTTATAGCTTGATATTCAATAAATGAATGAAATAAAATGCAACTGTGTGATTATATTGTCACAAACCTTTTCCCAGAAAACTGAGTGGATATTGTTTTATATTTTAAGGAAAGAAATGAGGAAGAAAGGAAGGAAATGAGTAAATGGAGGGAGAGAGAAAGGGTGGGAAAAAGGAAAGGGTACCATTCTTCAAAAATATGTATGTGGTTGGGTGTTTTATGGTCATTTGAATTGAGAGTGGGCTATTGTCAGGGTTTTATTTTCCCTAAGGTTCATTACATCAAATCAATCATCAACGTTATGGTACTGGGAGGTGGAGGCTTTGGGTGGCAGAGTCTGGAGGATGAGATTAATACCTTTATAAAAGAGACCACAGAGAGCTGCCTCACACTGTTCTATGAGGACATAGAGAAGGTACCATCTATGAACCAGGAAACAGCTGTCACCAGACTCCAAATCCGCTTATTCCTTGATCTTGGATTTCCCTGTCACCGGAAAAATTAATAACTGTTGGCTGTGTATAAGATTTTGAGTCTATGGTATTTGTTACTGCAGCCCAGATGGACTAAAGCAGACTGCCATGAGAAAAGCATCCAACCACTATAACTCGTATTTGTCTGACACATTTTTAAAAACGAGAGAAATAAATTAGAGCCAACAATTTTTATGGGGTTGACACAAATTTTATTCTGTTTTCAGAGATGAAGCATGGACAATCTGTGGCATGCAAACTCTTCCAAGAAAAAAATTTTCAGTGGCCTACTTAGGAAAATAGCAAATTAGAAACAGTTTATCATTGGCATCCCTAGATCATCCTTCTCTCTCCTTGTCAGCTGCATATTATTGTTATGTTTTTGATTATTCGGCTTTCCCAATTAAATCTACTTTTCACTAGGTGTCCATAACACAAAATAATCCTTGATTCATTGAAAACATCTTTACCTTTACTTAAATCAATAAGAAAGAACAATTTTATTGGAGAAGTTCATGGTAAGTGTGAATGGCTGATACAACCTTAACCTTGAAGGACCAGTTTTTCTGATGAAAATCAATGGGGGGCTTCAGTAGGTTTTTTGTTGGTTTGTTTTGATTTGTTTGGGCATGGAAGCATTCATAGCAGACATTGATTACTCTGAAAGAGTAGTCTGTCAGAGTAATAAGTGACTCATCAGTCACCCACCTTTGCTAATCACCTGACCAGTTACAATTCTGTTTGGAGCACAGGAGCATCTCCTTGGACCCAGGACACTCTTCCCCATTTCTGATTTCTCCGTGGTGCTCCTGCCCCTATTTGTAGATTCACCATCATCCAAGGATTCATTTCTCTCAAGTCCTCAATCAGGGGACTGTTGAGTGAATTATCAGAGCCTCACTCAACCAGGAGATTAGTTTAGAAAGATCTGTCATCATTTCCACCATAGTCACAGTTTAAGACACCTCTGCAGGGCTTGAGAGGAGGCTCAGTGGTAGAGTGCCTGCCTGGAATGAGCAAAGACCCAGGTTCCAAACCCAGTACCACATACACAACTGTGTATTGGAAAAACAAAGACCAGATGAAAAATAAATAAATTAATAAATAAAAATTGACTTTCTCTATTTCAAAAGAAAAAAAAAAAGAAAAAAGAAAACATGATATCCCTGCTTACCCAGATGTTACCACTGTTTCCAACTTACAACATGCCAGCCTAGTCCATATGAATAAATTTCTGCTTCTGTTCCTCCACATATTTTCTTTTGCTTTGATTACTTTTGCAGGAAGGGACAACAGAAGCATAGATCTCTTATTCCTATCTGATCTCTTGTCTCCCTCTAAGAGGAACCTTGTGATTACATTAGGAAAATAGCAAAGACATTTGGATATCCAAAGATAGTCTTTACATCTTATTATCCTTAATTTAACTACATCTGCAAGTACATACAGTTCCCAACATGCGATGGTTAGACTTCTGATTCTTTGACTTTACAATAGTGTGAAAGTCATATGCCTTCACGTGAAATCATACTTTGAATTTTGATTCCCACAGCTCCCACCAGCTACAAGATCACAAGGGAAATAACTGATGGTCTACACCATACTGTGTTGCTAAGCTATGGTGTTCAGTAGGATATGTGTGCTAAATACCTTTTCAGCTTCTGACAACTTCAATTTATTATAAATTTGTTGGAGCATAACCCCATGGTAAATTGAGACACATCTGGATAAGTTGACGTATTCACAGGTTTCAGGGAAACAGGGTGTGAACATTTTGGGGGAGATATTATTCAATGTATCTCAGGGAATAATTAAAATGTGCCTCTATATACAAAATGTATAAAATTTAAAAATCTAACCTAATGTCTTCAAGGACAAAACATATTGGAATCTAGACTCTTGAATTAGACTTTCTCCATGTGACTCACTAGCCGTGTGATCTTAGACAAGTTACTTAAATTTCATAAACATTTTTCATCTCATAAAATTAGGGATATATATATATATATCACATATAAATAGTGAGGATTAAATGATATTATGCAACATTAAGTCTATACAGGTTTAGCTAGTAGTAAAATTTTCAATGAACATGTCATTAACTTATTTTGGATGTGTCCCCCAAAATCATGTGTTAGAAACTTAATTTCCAATGCAGTATGTTGAAAGGTGGGTCGCACCGAGAAGCATTTAGGTCATGAAGTCTCCACCATCATGAGTTAATCCATTTGTGCCAATTAAAAAAGGTCTGGAAACTGCAGTTTCTATCTCTGGCTCTATCTGGTGAATGTGACCTCTTTTTCTTCCAACTCCTCCCATGGGGTGATACAGTAAGAAGACCCTTGCCTGATGCAGACTCCCTAGACCTTGGTTTTTCTTTTCTTTTTAAAAAATTTTTATTATGGAGTTGAGTCATTGTACAATCATAAATGCATATAAAATAACAATATGATATGCATTTGCTCCTAAACCAGAGTTACCCCCACATCACCCATACTCCATTCTGTTGATTTTTCTATATTTTGCCGGTGCAACTGATATAAATGTTTAGATTGTGATTTTTCCAGAATTAGATGATTACATAGTATTATTTGGATTCTTGGGGCAGTAAAGAGTATACTACATTGTTGATTGTCTCTCTAGATCCCTCCCTCTCCTCTGACCTTGGTTTTTCTAACCACCCAAATGGTAAGAAATAAATCTGTGTTCTTGATAAGTTACTCATTCTTAACATTTCTGTTATAGAAGACAAAGTAGACTAAGACATAAAATTGGTACTGGGAGTGGAGCTGTTGCTGTAACTAATACCTGAAAAAAATGTGGAACTAAGTAATGAGTAGAGGTTAGCAGAATTTGGAGAAGAAAGCTACAAAAAGCCTACTTGGCTTTTATTGGAACATTAGGGCAATTTTGGCTACGGCTCAGAAGACAAGAGCTGCAGGTAGGGTCTAAATCTCCTCAGAGATTACTGAAGTGGCCGTGATCAGAATGCTGGCAGAGATGTGGAACAGAGAGAAAAGAAGAATGAGGTCTCAGAAGCTGGAAAAAGGCTGAAAACTTGATGTCCTTGGAGGAACTTGATGTACTTGGAGGAGCTTGGTGGCATTGTGTTCATGTTCTAGGACTTTGTTGAAGCAGAACTTGTGAGTAACGAACTAGGTGTTCCGCACTAGAAATACCTAAGCTCAAGTATCTAGGGCTTCTTTTGGCCACTTACAGTAGAATGAGAGAAGAAAAATGATTTAAAGACAGATTTTTTTTAACAGAGAGAGGGGCAGTGAGAGAGAGACAGAGAGAGAGAGAGAATCAACTTTAATTAGTTTTTCGTGTGGCCTTGGTTGTTCCAGACACTTCATTGTGTACATGGTGCTGGGGTTGGAACCAGAATCCTCGCCCATGCCAGGCAAGCGCCGTAACCACTGAGCAACCACTAGATTTTAAATTTCTTTTATTACTGCATTGTAATTATACATAATATTGAGGTTTATTTGGACATAATTATATAAAAATGGAATTTAATTGGCTCCCATTCAGTCCCTAGTACTTTCCCTTGCCTTTCCTCCTCCCTCCTCCTGGTCTCTTTCCTCTATTCCATTTGCCTTACTTCTGTTTATTTATGGTTTTTAGATGAGTCTCTTTATAGATATGCAGGAAGGTGACATTCGTTGTGGTATATCCATATGTGCACCCAGGAGGCTTTAGTCAGCCACATTCCACTGTTCCTCCGTTCCCCCATCCCTCCTCCCTCTCCTCTCAGTCCCTTTCTTCTACTCCACTAATCTCTTTTCCATTTTCATGGGATTTCCTCTACTTTATTCCCTCCTTATTTTGGCCTACCTTCTGCATATGAGAGAAAACACTCAACCTTGGACATTCTGGGTTTTTTAATTAAAGGGGAAACAGAATGGAAAGATTTGGTTAAATCTCTGCCTAGTTGGGTGAAGAATGGAAAAGCATGTTCAGGAGAGAACACTAAGGGTGTGGCCAAGTGACCTTTTGGGAGGAAATTAATATGAATTTAAGGAGGCCAGGCCCTCCTTGTGGAGGCCTGAAGGCATTTCTGAGGTCTTTGAGACAACCCAGGAACTAATGGGCAAGATTTACAGAGAGATGCCTGCTGGTCTTCACCCTTCAGTGCCCTGTGTTCCCTGTGTTCCAGCTCAGGGCTCCTTGATCACAACCACAAGTGTGGTTTAAGCTGACCCAGGTGCAGCTCAGGCTACTGTCCTGGGATGTACAAGCTACAAATCTTCGTGGCTTCCACGAGGTACTAATTCAGCAGCCTGGCAAAGTACGAGAGCGACAGTGGCATGGTTCCCTTCACCTAAATTTCAAAGGACATAGTGCACAACCTTGGCGTGGAATTGCCAAAGATAACCTCTCTAAGGTAGTGAGTGCCTCCCAGACTCCACAACAACACAGCCACCAATATCAGCTCCAGCCTGGCAGAACTGCAGCCAGCCCTCCAACCCGTGAGCGCTGTGGAGTGCCGGTGCCAGGGAGGCAGGGCTACCTGAGGCCTGGGGTCCCAGCCTCCAACCTAATGGGACCAGAACGTAGGACATGGAGTCCAGAAAGATTATTCTTCAAGATTTAATTTTGTTTTCCCCATTGGATTTTGGGCTTACTGGGTCATTGTTATAGTTTGAATCTAGACACCACACACACACACACAAAATGCCTTAAAAGCATGATCCTCAGCTTAGGAGTGTTCAGAGGTGAGGCTCTGATGAGAATTGTAACCTCATGAGTGGACGAGCCTATTTGATGGATTAATAGTTTGAATGGACTAGATAAGTGGGGCATGGCTGGAGAGAGTAGGTCACTAGGGACATGCTCTGATCCCTGGCTCCATACTCTCTTCCTCTCTGCTTCTTGGCCACCATGATGTTCTGCCTCACCTATGGTCCAGAGCAAAAGAGTCAGCAGAGTGAACTGAACCTCTGACACCATGAACCCAAAATAAACTCCCCCCTCCCTAAGCTGTTCTTTGTTGGGTATTTTGGTCATGGCTACAGAAAGCTCACTAGCATAACCAGTTCCTCTTCTTTCCTTGCCTATGTCTTGCTTTTGGAATGGGAGTGTCTGTTCTGTGTCTGAACCACAATCATATTTTAGAAGTAGAGATTTCATTTTGGTCCCAAGCTCACTGCTGGAGGGAAAGGGGCTCAGGATCGATCCTGACTTGTGTCTCCCCCATATATAAGTTAGAAGACACTCTGTACATTGGATTTTTAAGTTTGTGCTGGACTGAATTAAGACTTTGGGGGTGTTGAATGGAATAAGTGTATTTTTTCTATAAGAACGATTTTTGTATATGGGGAGGACAGGGACAGAATACTACAGTTAGAATATGTTGGAAACTTATTCCCCAGCACAAATGGTGGGAGGTGGGTGCCTGACAGGAGATGTTAAGGTCGCATGAGCTAAGTCCTCATGAATGGATCAATGCCTAATTTAACAGGCTTGAATCCGTGTATTAATTTCTTGTTCTACCTTGCAGGTGTGTTCTCTTGACTTCTGCCACTAGATGATTCAGCAAGAAGACCCTTGCCAGATTCCAGCCCCTAGACCTTGGACCTCCCAGCATCCAGAGCTGTAAGAAATCAGTCTCTTCCTTTCATAAGTTACCCAGCCTCAGGTATTCTGTTACAGCAGCACAAAATGCACTAAGGCACTATTCTCAGCATTTACTCTTTACCTTTGCATTCTGATACCTTAAGCAATTCATCTTCTCTATATCTTCATAGATCACTGCTAACTCTCAACACAGAAGACAGAGTGGTTCTCATTCTAAAATACTGAGTGCTGTCAGGTCTCTCCTCTGTCACGTCAAGCAGAAGCCCTCACAGGGGCCTAGAAGGGCTATTGATAGCTCTATAACAGCACTTGCTCCTGATACCCCTCTCCATCCACTCCACATAGTGCCTTCCATGTTGTTCTTGGGAAACATCACCTTCGTGCCTGCCTTAGCACATTTCCCACTGCTCTTTTCTCTGCCTGGGACACTTTAGCCTCAGACACTACTGCTCGCTAACCACATTCAAGTCATGAGCAATGAAACCTTCTCTAATCACCCTGGAAAAATTAGTCCTTTACCCCAGAGCATTCCCAATTACTTTCTGCTTGATTTTTTCCTTCAAAATACTTATTTCCTTTCCATTATGTGTATTTCCATTTTATACATATATATATATATATCCATTTATTGCATCAACTATGTCTCTTCCCTACTCATATATAAACACTAAAAAATCAGGACATCTTTTCCCTTGTATTCACTGCCCGATACCCTCTGCCTAGAACAGTGCCACAGAGGCACATTCTAGTGCCCTTGTTGAGATTGATGCCTTCACTTTGTTTCTACTGAGGGAGATCCATACCAGGGCCCATCATTCATTGCAAACCTTTCCACCATCTTTTGAATAGTGTGTTTCCCTCTATTATTCTCTATTGTCAGAAATAGGTCGTTTATGGAACCTTCTTCTAATAATTTTTACACATGCCAGACTCATACTTGACTTCTCAATTTTCATAGGGGAAGACCAAAGACACCTGGAAAATACACTATAATGGAAACAGTTCTGAAATACTCATCACAATTGGACAAAGTTATAATAGTCATCTCCCACTACTGGTGTTTTACTCTGCTAATCACACATTATACCATTTACTGCTCATGATAACACTATTGAGTATATATTATAATCCCTATTTTTACAGATGAAGGAAAGAATCGCCAACAGTTTAAGGAAACCGACAGATGGTTAAGTCCCATGAGAAATGATTTAAACTCAGAGATGTTTCTCTCCAATGTCTGGGCCCCCAGCACTCTGCTCTTAGCTTCCTCAACCAGGGAGAATCTGACATCGGTTTCAAAGAATCGTTAAACCTAAAAAACCACATTCTTTGTTGGATCCCTAGAGAAATATTAGTAGTTAAATTCTATATGAAAATACTTCTACTGTATAAATTCCAATAAAGGCACATACTTTATTTTTATGTTTCTTGTAATATATGTAAACTCTAAATAGAGCTCTGCAGCAAAACATTCTCTGGCCACTGTAGAAAGCTGCCATTGCCTCTGTTGGTAAAGGGATGGCTAAAGAGTCCCCAGGATATCCACGAAGGGTGTAAGTCAGACCCAAGAAGTTGACTTACATCTAAAACAAAGAGCCACTCTCTAAAGCACAGAAGCACTAGAGACAAAAGAAGGGACAAAAACCAAAGGTATCTGAGTTAACACAAGTTTTCTGAGCTAAGAAAGAAATTAAAATAAAAATGAAGAAAGCATTCTAAGTATGATCAAAATAAAGTAAATAAGGACAGTCTTTTGGATCAATAATATATAAGATTGCATATAATGCTCTCAGAGTTAGAGTACAACTTCTGTCCCCAGATCCTAGAGGGGCTCATTTTCCTGACATACCAGTGTGCATGCGCATCATCCTAAGCAAAAAAATGCTTACAGACAGAGCGTCCCTTGGAGCCTGCTCAAAAAAGTTTATCAGTTTATAAAAGCACAGTTATATTTTATTCCTGCATTTTTGTTGAGATCATTATTTTAGTCTCATAAATATTTTTCAAAATCTATTCCCACCTCTTCTTTCTTATTCTTTTCTTTATTCCTTTTCTTCTTTATTTTTTTTGGGGGGGAGGGAGGAGTCATCTGAAAAATATCAGAATTCAACTCTTTTACTTTTATAATATGATTTTCAGTTTAATATATATCCTTAACAATTATCTATCAATGTTGTAATTCAATCATAACAGAAAAATACAACACCATATCAAGTTGAATGCATTGCACATATAAATTTCAGTGGTCTCTCAGAATATTTTATAGTTGGGAACTAGCGTTATTCTCTTACTTAAAAAAAAGACACATAGGGCTGGAGTGGTGGCTCAGCGGTTTCGGCGCTTGTCTGGCAAGCAGGAGGACCCAGGTTCAAACCCCAGCACCACGTACACAACTAAGTGTTGGAGCAACTAAAGCCATGTGAAAAACTAAATTGTTTCTCTCTTTCTCTATCTCTCTCACTGTCCCTCTCTCTTTAAAAAAAAAAAAAAGACACATAAAATATATCCCCAGTGTTTGTCCAAACATAGGTTTCTAGATAATGGTAATAATATGCTTATTTGGCAAATCATTTCATCAGGTATTTCATGTTACTCCTGTTGATTAATAATTTTTTAATTGACTAAATTGCAGTATACAAATACAATGTGTTTTTTTGTTTTGTTTTTTAAAGAGAGAGAGGGACAGAGAAAGAAAGAGAGAATCAATTTTATTTAGTTTTTCATCTGGTTTCTGTTGCTCCAACACTTTGTTGTGTACGTGGTGCGGGAGTTGAAACCCACATACTCCCACATGCTAGGCAAGCACCCTAACCTCTGAGTTACCACTCCAGCCCCACAAATGCAATGTTTGAAAATGTAGGAAAAAACTAAAAAATTTAAGGTAACAATTTTATTTTAATCAGAACCCATAGAATTGGGCTGGAGTGATGGTTCAGCGGTTATGCACTTGCCTGGCATGCTTAAGGACATAGATTCGAACCTCAGCACCACATACACAACAAAGTGTCTGAGGAATGAAAGTCACATGAAAAACTAAATAAAAATTGCTTCTCTCTTTCTTTCTCTGTCTCACTGTCTCCACTTTCTTTTAAAAAAATAGAATTTAATACAAATTATAATTCCATTTCTCATTTCCTAGGGTAAACATTCAGGAGGCAATGATTTTTTGCCTTTCTCTTAGTTGCCTCTGATATAGGCTCCAGTTGGTTCACCTTTAGCAGAGTCAGTATACCAATTTTACTTCAGGTTAATGACTTTTTATCACAGACCAGGGAAACACAGGGGCAAGTTTCTGCTTTAGCAAAGATCATTAACTTGCAGTTGCTTAGAATCAACACTTGCTCCAACATGTTGGAGAACCATGGGTTCAGCTATTTCTGAAAATCTCTGTTAAGAAGGATGAAGTGTTTGGTGTCCATTGGCACAATGAGGAAACTTTCAAAATTACGGTGGACAATGGGAGGAAATTCTTAAAGAATCAACTAAATTCTACCAGAATCTGAAATTTTATGACACTCAATGGATTTTTATATTATATTTATTTTAAATAAAATAAGGTGATCAAAACAAAAAAAGTGTTCATTAAAAATCCATTTTCAAAACTTACTGTGTTAGTCAGCTTTCCACTACTGTTAACAAATTCCCGGCATAAACAATCATAGAAAGAGAAAAGGTTTGGAAATTTTAGTCTACAACTGGCCCTGTTGCTTTGAGCCTGTGTCTGCACAATACATCACAGGGGGCAGTAAAAGGAGGCCTGTTTACTTCATGGCAAGGATGAAAAAGAGAGTAAAGAGTTGGGTCCCACAATCTTCGAAGCCACAGTCTTCATGACTTGATATCTCATACTTGACCTCAATGTGACTTTAGGGAACATTCCAGAGCCAAACCATTGCACATATCTAGGTTCAGTAAAATCAGGCAACTTGTAAAAGATAATAAATAATACAAAGCATCACAACATTCAGAGTGACTTATTCTGATCTGCAGATACTAAAATAAGGCTTGATTCACAAATGACTCTGTTTGTGCTCATTTACTCTCTCCGCGCTGTGATATCACATTCAACAATGGTACAACTAGATCTTGATTAAACTTATGCTCCTTTTAGTTTGCAGAGCATCTCATTAAGATGAGGCCCATTGCTAACACTTGAGAGGCCTTGCTGTGTCTACTTAAGTGCTTGGCATTTATTGGTCCATTTCATCCTCACAACAGAAGCGTTAGAACTTACCCCAGTCGATTATCGTCATGCCTAACAAGTTCATATGTGTCAAGTGCTCGGTTTCTGGCACGTAAGAATTTAATAAATGCAAAACATTTGGCAAGTAAAATAATCCACATTTTACAATGCGAACCTTCAAATTATAGAGGTTCCATAAGTGTGCTCTTGTCCACAGTTCTGTGTTTTGTTTAGATCTTATGAAATGAGGAATCGTGCAGATGAAAGAAAGTACACATCTTTAGTGTTCAGTTCTCATCCCGTAAAGTGCTGTTCCCTGATCTCGTTTCTCACCAGCCTCCATCTCACACCTTTGGCCACCTTGCTTCTCTGCTTCCATGTGACCATGGAGTCTCATTGCAAACTATTTCTTCTGGAACAATTTTCAGGAAAGCATATTGCATCTGATGTCTAATTGTTCTGCTTTCTGAAGCTTCCTTGGATTTATTCCGTCTCTTTTCAGTCTCCAACCTATCTATAAAATCCCTGACCTCTCAATGTTATTCTCCCTCCCTTCTTTGTATTGAGAAGTATGCTTAGGAACACACCTATTATTCTCTCTACTGGATTCTTGGGAAGCAGCAAACTTATCTGAAGTCTCAGTCACTCTGCTTAATGCCCCAACTTATTGTGAACAGGAAGCTTTAAAGGTTGCCTGCATTAAGGGGATTGCAGCTTTGCCAACACATGCGAAAGAACAATGATTTTATCAAACAAAATTATACAAAAAGTTTTATTAGAAAACTAAAATTCCTAAGCTGCTAATTACTAAGTGTGAAGCATATTCCCAGCACTCAGTTCCTCAAATCTTCCTTTCCTCCCTTTAACAGATATGAAGTTCAAAAGTGAACACATATCTTCTCTCAGTTAATAAACTGTACGTTGTGTCTAACACCCAAATCAGAGTGTGCAGTTAAGCAAGGAGTCCACGTTGTTCAAATACAAAATCACCTTGGGATTTAATAAACAGTGCGCCCTGAATCAAAACCTTTATAAGAATCACAAATATTTTACTTATATTCCACCAGAGGTTTTAAGTATGAAGTTATACAAAATTTTCCTAATGCTGAATTTTGATTGGATAGATATTAATATGACAGTTTTACATCCTAAAAAGATTCGCACCCAAGAGTGAATGTGTTAGTTTAAGAACAGCCCTTTATTCCTATTCTGTATCAGTGGTTCATTGGATGTTAGGCAAATGATTTATCTTGTCCAGGTCTCAATTTTGTCAACTGCAAAATATGTGTGTTGACACTTTCTGACTTGGCTGAAGATTCTATCAAAATTTTTAAAAAATATTCCATGTATTTTTTTTAAGATTGGGAAAATGTTGTTTTTAAGAATTACTGAATTTAGTCATTGCGTTCTATATCAAAACCTATGGCATTTATTCTTTAATTTAAAAAAAACAGAAAGAGAAAGGGACAGTAAGAGAGAGAGAGAAAGAGAGAATCAATTTTATTTAGTTTTTGATGTGGCTTTCATTGCTCCAACACTTCATCATGCTAGGGTTTGAACTCATACCCTTGTGCATGCCAGGCAAGTGCTATAACTGCTGAGCCACTGCTCCAGCCCCACATTCATTCATCATAATTGAAAAATAGAGCTATGACATTGATGCACTTATAAACTATACTACTCTGAGCAGTTTTAGAATCTATTCCACTTAGAATGTTTCCATAATAAATATATCTGTATGTAAAATAATATATTGAGAACACGTTAGAAGGAAAACTGATAATATGAAGATATTGCATGTAATTTCTCACTTGGGTGCCTTAGCTAGTTCTTTATTTATGAAAAGTAAGTATCTACTCACGGAGGCAGGGGCCAATGATGGGGTTAGTTTGGGTCATTCATCCCATCATTAGCTTATAAATATTCCCACCAAATTTTCTTCTAGACCTCTGTTTATCTACTGTCAACTTAGAAATGCTAAGTGAACCAGGAGACATATCAGAAAACAGTTGCTAATACACCATCTTGGTGAACCACACCCATCACACCCATGTCCCAGCACGGATGTTGGCTCACTTTTACGAAGAGAGTGTTTCTTTTTAGTGACCTCCATCCACAGCAACTCTGACCATCAGTGGTTGTAGAAAACATACATATTCAGACAGGAGAGACATCCAGCTCTGAAGATTAAGATGCCAGGGACAAATAATGACTTATTAGAAATGATTTATTTTGGATAATACCGGAGATTTATTCAACTGAACGCCCCTGGGTCTGGTGCCAGACAGCTGCACAGGGTGCAGAGACGGTAGCTGTTTCTGCCGCAGTTTTCACAAACAAGAGCTTTTAAACATTTTTTTTCCTTTAGATTTTGTATTGGAAAGGAAAATATTGGAGAGAATGGAAATCAAATTATTTTTTGCTCCTGTCTTCTAACCACTTTAAAACAGACGCAGAGGATGTCTTGCTTAGGAATTTGCTAGCGATATGCAAATAATTCTATTTTCTAAGTAAAAAGAGCAAGAGTGGTCCTCTCAACTGTCTGCAAGCTTTCTGGACTGTCTTGCTTTACCTCATCACTCTGTGTTTTGTTTGGCATAAGCTTGATGATTTCTGTTAGGATATGTTAAAGGAAAGCATCATTTGAAAGGAGAGGCCAAAGATCCAAGTCATGGAGTCTAAGAAGAAATCTTCCATTGGCTTGACTGATTTTTTCCCCCTTAGGATATTTATTTTTATTGTTTACTTAAACACTTTTAGAGCTAGAAAGAAAAATGACACAATTCTCTCACTTACCTCCCCATCCTGCAGGGTTTTTTGTTACATTAACAAAATGCAAAAATCACTGCTGCCCTACAATATTGCAATATTTCATATTACCAATGTGCCTTGATTCTGCCTCTAATATTACCAATTTATTCCTCCCAAACAACCCTTCCAGCAAAATAAACCTTAAAATTGCATAACAACTGGATACCTTATTTTCAAATATATTTGTAAGTAATACTGCCCAACTCTGAAACACTAGACTTAGGGACATATGTACAAACTTTTTAAAAGTTATCCTGTGACCTTAGGACAGGTTACACTTCTTCAAACTGGTTATATTATATGTGTTCATTGTCAAATCTGCTGAATCAATTAGAAAACACATAAACTGAAGATTGGGCTGTGGCTTACTAGAACGAAAACTCAGATGTCGAATCTGGTTTTGAGCTTAATATGTACTCTTGGTCGTTAGCTGTCAGAGACACTTCTGGTGTTATGTCTTTTATGGTTTAAAAAGTATTTACAGGTGTGAGACCACATTTCTCTTAAGCAAAAGGATTATTTATTTTCATGATTCAAATAATCCAATAAAGTAGATACTTAGTCTACAATCATATTATTTCCACTCCGATATCACATCATACAGAAGCAAAAATGGAAACCTAGCATTTTATGGTCATATGTTGAAATAATGTCATATTTATATACACACATGGTTATACTTAGTTATATATTTCTATATATCCCTATGCTGGAATGGATATTAATTACAAGCCACACAACTAAAAATTAATGTTGTATGCAATTTAAAATTTTTATTTAAGTCTGCAAACTGAAAACAGAGTTGTATACCTGGTGGGGTCACAAATCACAAGTGAATAAATACAATGACCAGAAAGGGAGATCTCTTTACTCTTTTTTTTTTTCTGTCTTTCTTTCTGATATTAATTCTGTGGAATTCACTCAGAGCATCAAAGTAAACTTTGGAGAGAAAAGGGAACCAGTAACTACTAACATCTGTGACCTTGGTCGGTATTTTAACACTCTAGTGGGAAAGAACAGGGAGAAGAAAGGGAAAACCCGCTGTGTTTAGGAAGACCTTTGTCTTGCATTTTATTCCAATGTATTTATTCAAGACTGCCAAGGAATGTATTTTTATTTGCCTTTGTATTTTTTCTCCATAAAAGTCTTCAAACATAGTTTTTGCTAAAATCTGCATTGTTCCAAAGAAAACTATTTTTAGAAAACTGTATTCTAGCCAATGAGCATCATTAGAATAATAAGGTTCCCAAACCTTTCAGAAGAGCCCCTCAAATATTTGTGAATGTTTAAAATAGGAACTCCTACCATGTGAAGACTATTGGGTCACTATTTATATTTAATTGCAGGGAAACAAAATTGTAAAACACAGCATAACCATGCTTGGTTACAGCATTTTACAGTCTCCAAAGTGTTTTAGTATACTCCCCTGTATTTGGATTGACCTATGTCATTAGCTCTCATACATCCTATCCATTTCCTGTATACCAGTTTTTCTCCTAGCATTCAACCTAGCTTTGTGTTTTGTACTCTTCCATGACAACAACAAAAAAATCACCTAGCTTAACCTGGTAGGCAGGTCATAAAGAGCTCATTCTGTATGCATTTGTCCCAAATCATACTTGAAGTATTAGCAATCTAACATCAGTCCCTCTTATAAATATCTGAACACACCAATACGTTCAATTATAGGGAAAGACTGTTCACTGTTGGCAGAGACTTGAATTTGGTCTTGTTAAAACAGCTGAAAAATAAAACACTTTACATGCATTTCACATACGTAACACACATCTGTGTGTGTGTGTGTATATATATATATATATATATATATATATATATATATGCAATCTTTATTTAAATTGCAAATCCAAATGTACAAAATAAGCAGTAGCAGAATTCAATGTGATGAGGAATATTTTATTCCCCTACTCAAAAACGAGATCTTTTTGACTTTGGTATTCTAACCATAATTTGGCAGATTGAAAAAAAACAGGAATTTTAATCTGAAGTTCATCCAATTCTGGCTTCATTTAAAATTATAAGCATTATCAGCTCATTCAAGGCATTCAAGTGCCTTGACAATAAAATTGTCAGTACTTCAAAGGTAATTTTAAGATTTAATTTTTCATCCAAAAGATTAAAAAATGAGATGAATATTAACATGTGCATGTAGAGTTTTCTGAACAATTTCAGCCAATATTTTTCTAACATTTCTGAAAGTTTTCGAGTGGGCAGAGAAACTGTCCCAGGAATTTTGATCCCAGTCATTCTCAAATTTCCCCTGGTTCATTACATCTCTGGCTTCCTGATTAATAGAAGCCTGGAGCTCAAATATTATAGAGCATTGATGACCTCATTCCCAAATATCTGGTTGCACATGTTGAATTACCTGGAGGATAAAGCTGTTTCCTAGAGGGAAAATGAAACATATAATTTTGTGTTTCTAAATATTTCCTAAAACTTCTGGGGCTGGGTGAGAGGGAGCCAAAGAACTTGACAGTCACAGAGGTAAAGACCACGGAGGTTCACAAGCAGACCCAAGCCTATGAGAAGCTACCCATGTCCAGTCACAGGGCAAACACTTAGTGTATTGCCAGATAAAAACTGTTGGGAAGCAGAGTTGTGTTTCTCATGAAGCAAATGAAGCTTAAACTTCAGGGACACTCACTGTGCTAAGAGAGTCTAAAGAAGTGTTTCCAGTAATTTTTCGAAATTTACCAATCATGGTATTTTAACTCCAACCATTTAAAACAATTAACTCATTCCAATCTAGTCTCTGCTCTGGTATTGAAGTTGTTGTGGGCAGAGATCTAGCAAAGCAGAAATTGAGTGTGGGGATACATTTATATTGGGCTTCATAAAATATATTTCTATGGTTTTCCATCATTTTTCTGTGCAATTTACATTATTCTTAACTGGACTAGGCCTCTGGGAATACGCTACTACGTGGACATACCCAGCATCATGACACCACTAGATAGTCCAAGGGTCAGATTCCAATGTGAGCAGATTCTGTAGAAGTATTGATGGGTAGCAATGAAGCAAAATAGGAGCTGCACGGAGGCAAAAGCTAGATTTTGGAAACCTTTTCTAATTATTAATTGAGGTAACCTGTAATCAGAAAATTTGATTCAAATTGATACTAGTAAAAAGAATGGACCCCTGTCAAGAGTACATTTGACAAATAAGTATTTGTACAATACTAATGGCATTGTAGAAGTTTTAAGGCATTTATAGCAATTCTGAAAATTGATAGGTGGTGAAACTATCAATAAAAACAAATTTCAATAAGCCTTTCCAGAGGCAGGATGGTTAAGTTTAGGCAGAAATACTATTCCAACAGATATTTAGATGGAGAGGAGGGTGGAGGGAGAACTCCAAGCTTACTTTATGGAAAATATTGTATAATCTGTCTCAGAAAGAAGTTCAGAGACTATGCACCTAAAGGTGGGGGATAAAACAGTGTCTTAGCATTAGGGAAATTTCATGAGGCCTTTTTAATTAGCAATGCATTATGATTTATTGTGGTTTTCTAATTCCATATCAATGGTCTCTTTCATACCTAGGTTTGCATTTATTCTTTTACATCCTTTTCCTAAAAGAGTTTTTTTTTTTTTAAGTGAAAGAGAGAAAGAATCAATTTGTTTAGCTTTACATGTGGCTTTTGTTGCTCTAACACTCTCTTGTGTACGTGGTGCTAGGGTTTGAACCCACATCCTTGCGCATGCCAGGCAAGCACTGAAATCACTGAGCCACTGCTCCAGTCCCCCTCAAAGAGTTTTTTATAGAACTATATAAGCTTCAGGCTCCACAAAACCTGCGTCTGTCTCTTGATGTACTACTGATAATTTTCTCTCATTGATACCTGAATCAAGCACTGCATAGGACTCTTCCAGTAGTCTTCACACTGCTATTGAACTCCCAAAGTGGCCTGTGATAGACACTAAACACCACACACATTCCAGAGAATGCCAACAAACACATCCACACAGGACCCGAAACACCACACTCCCTACCCCAGCTTCTCAGCCTTACAGAAAAACAGATTAAACCATTCAGGTAGAAGCAGCAGAACCGAGAGATGATTAGAGAGAGAATGTTATGTGCTCTTGTCCCCAGAGGCTGTCCTGCCTGGGCTGCATCGCCGGTTCTCTTGCCCTCTGGCTTCTTTTGGGTGCCACTTGTGGGGTAAATGGGCAGGGGATGGGGGCAGGAAGGAGAGCTCCAATGTCACTCACTCAGAGTTGGCTGTACCTGAGGTCCAGGACTCAGCTTCTGCAGGGTGGCCCTCTCCAAACAGCTCTCCAGGTCTCCAGCTCCTCTAATCACCTCCCCCTACTGTTTGAGTCATGGTGATGGTAACTGTACTCTGCTGTTAAGAGTTTAGGGGAAAATATCCTTTTGGGTTTTCCTATATCTGCCCACACCTTTTCAAGTAATCTTCTTTTAAAACTTTTTAAACCTTTCCTCATTTGACTCATTTTTAAATATGATATCTATCTTTTATTTTCACCCAAACTGATACATCCACCCAAACCACATGGGTGGCAGAGCAGTCATCAGTGAAACTACTCAAACAGATCAGTGTCTGTCCGCCCAAGGGGAGACAGGTCTACGAATGCACTTGGACTTGTGCTTAGTCAACAGACTTGCGGAACTGCCTTCTATGCTCCTGCCAGGGCAGAAACTGAGGGGACTCAACAGAGGTCACACATTCCCTGGGACAGGATCTGGGTACTGAAACACCTCTGCAGAGCCTCCCAAGACTTCAAATGCACCCCCAGGAGAAAGCTCCCATTTGACCTTTTATAACTTAGGGCAACAAATCAGAACCCAGAGAACCAAGCAAGAGGGAATTGCTTGTAATCATTTGCCCAGTTACACAAGACATTTATCTCTTTCTTTTTCCATTTTCCCAGCTCCAACACCCTAGGGGATCCGGAGGCTGTAGGAACAGGGTTGCCAGATAAAATACAAGATTCCCACTTACATTTGAATTTCAAATAAAAAAATTAGTCTAAATATGTCATGTGCAATGTTTGAAATACACTTATACTTAAAATATTTATTGTTTATCTGAAATTAAAATTTAGATGGGCTAAATCTAAGAGGAAGGGGATGCTATCTCAGGATTCGAGTTTTCCCAGTTCCTATTCAAGGCTGATCAACAATTCGAGGCTGATCAGTCTGGAGAGAAGAAGAAAAGAGTGTAATATCAGAAAAGAGACTGAAATTCTAAACTAGCCTAAACCATATTGGACTTTTTTTTTCCATGAAAAAGTGACAGGAAATTCTATGTCTGCTAAAATCTCATTAAAAGGTGACAGGGAAGAAAAGTAAAACAATTTCAAGGTTTTGTTTTCCACTGATTTCAGGTTTTCTCAATAAGACAATGAAATGTTCAGAGCATGATAACCAAGTTCAACTGCAGACTGTTATTAATTCTAACGTGTGATGTATCTATACACGCACTGATAACTACCAGCCCCACAAACAGATGCAACGAGGTTTTGTAATAATAACCACGATATTTTGGAGGACAAATGCAAAAGTTCTGATGTGGGTTATCAAAGAGTGGTGCAGGTTTGGGAAATACCAGAAAGCTGAGAAGATGCTGGAAATGAGGACTCTCCAACTGCTTCTTCAAATCTCCTTTAGACATAATGTGCTTGGCTAGAGGTTGTAGTGGCAATCTATGACAGCAGCTTTAACAGAGTATGTGGAGAATGCTGATTCCTCTGCTGTCTCCAGGGAGCTGTTGTTAAGAAGGATGTCTAGAGAGTGATACTTAAACACCAACCTAGACACTGACTTTTTATTTAAACTGAACCTCTTCTTAAAGAAAGAAGGAAAACCCTGTATAAGACTGGCCCAGGTCTTATAATTTGCCACCCCTCCCTAAAGAGTTTGGGCATGGCGTGAGAGAATCAAACTCTTCTGATGGAATGAACAGCATGTCCTGCCTGACTTCTCATGCAAACCGGGAGGTCAGACAAGTGCAGGGAATTCTGGATCTTTGCAAGGGAAAGAAGCTTTTGGTCCCTGGTTAGAATACATCATTGCCATTTAACGCAGGGTTTCTTCTGGGTGAAACAGCAACAGGGGGAACCCAAGCTGGGCATCCATGATTTGGCATTAGCCCTGGATAACTAAGTATATATACGTTGGTTATTGATGGTTTGATAATGTTTCTCCTTCAATTGTATCTCTATATACATCTAATAAAAAAGTAATTAAAAAAAGAATACATCATTGAGATGCTCAGAGATTAATACCTCACAAGAAAAAGAAAGTGTCTTTTCCTCTGGGCCCTGGAGAATGCCATCAAATAAAAATGCCTCTAAATGGAAAGCTTTAAGAATATTCAGGAGAGAGCTTAGGAATAAAATGTTTAAACATATATAAAAAAGTGAGAAAGGGCTGGAGCAGTGGCTTAGCAGTTATGGTGCTTGTGTAGAATGAGCAAGGACCTTGTTTGAACTCCAGCATCATATATACAACTCTTTCTTTAATTAAAAAAAAAAAGTTGAAAAAATAAAGTTTCCACATATACATAACGGTTAGAGACCTTGCTCCAAAAGGGTGTTCAGAAAGTGACATAGGTTGCAGAAATGGTAATCAGCAGTCAGGAGAGGAGACTCAATGGTAGAGCGCTTGACTGGCGTGTGTGAGGACCTGGGTTCAATCCCTAGCACCACCTACACCACTATGTAGAGGAAAAACAAAACCAGGTGAAAAATAAAATTAACTCTTTCTCTCCTTCTTCTCACTCTTTCTCTCTAAAAATAAATAAATAAATAAATACATAGGCAAAGTTCAAAGGGCAATACCATTGGTGTGCCCACAGCTGTTGGCTTTGAAGACAGGCATCAGCTACAAGAATAAGGGAGTCCACTGCTGTGGATTGAACATGCATGCTGTGATTTGCATATATGCACCACAAAGCACATGTTGGAAGCTGTATTCCCCATCAACAGTGCTGGAAATTGGAACCTAGTGAGAATTGGTTAGGCTACTACAGCTCTCCCACAAAGAAAGGATCTCTGTCACTGCAGCAGGAGTGAGCTCCTTACAAACGAGTACCTTTGATCCTCAAGCTCTTTCTCTCCTTCTCTGACCCTTTCACCTTCTGCCAGAGGCCCTCATCAGATGTGGCCCCTTGATCTTAGACTTTCCAGGCTCCAGAACCATGGGCCAATACATTTCTGTACGTTATATATTACCCAGGCTGTGGTACTCTATTTTAGCAGCACAGACTGGACTGGAAATTTACGTTTCCCCAAAATTCCTATGTTGAAGACCCAGTAATGCACAAAGTGGTGGTACTAGGAGATGGGTCCTTTGGGAGGTAGCCAGGGTTAGGTGTGGCTAAGAGGGAGGAGCCCTGTGATGAGGGTACGGCCCTGAGGAGAAGAGGAGGAGAAACCATATCTTCCTGTCTTACCATGTGCCGCAGCAAGCAGGCTGCCGTCTGCAAGCCAGGAAGGGTGCCCTCACCAACAACGGAACCTGCCAGCCCCTTGATCTTGGATTTCCCAGCCTCCAGAATTGTGAGAAAGAAACATCTGTTGTTGAAGCCAGTCTGTGGTGTTTTGTTTTGGAAGCCTAAGCAGACTCAGATATCTTCTGATCTCTTGAAGTTAATTGAAGTTAATTTGGGAAAAGAAGGAAAGGGATTTCAAAGTCACTGAAGAAAGAAGAAAAGACTGAACTATTTATAGTCACAAAGACCCTTGGCAGAGCTTTAAAACAGCAAATGACTGCTCCTTTGAACACTTTTCATGTGATGAATTCAAAGATTTGGGACAATCAAATGACCAACCCTGCCTAACTATCAGATACCATTGTACCAAAAGGCAAAAAAAAAAAAAAAAAAAAAAAGGATATAGAAGACCTAATTGTTGCAGGAATAGAGATCAACTGGCCTGCATAGAGTGGTCAGGGTAGGCGCTCTCTGAGCAAGCCTTGTTCTCAGCATAAGGGGAGAGAAGTGCAGAATGGTGGAACACCATGAGACGGCTCCAGGCACAAGGAGCTCAGCATTGTGAGTTATGAGTAGAAACCAGTTTAACTGGAATACAGTGAGTAAGCAAGTCACTCAAAGAAGTTAAAGAACTTAGCCATGAGCTGAGCAAGAAAATGACTGAATAAATGTGTGATTACCACGAAGAACGATTGCAATCCACATCATAGCCAAATTTTTGAAACAGAGTTCCTCTGGGCACACAGTGAGTATTGGAAATTTTACAGAATAAGGAATATAAAAGGAGGGGCTGGAGAGGTGGCTTGGTGGTTACAGCACTTGCCTGGTATGCCCAAGTACATGGGTTCAAACCCTAGCACCCACATACACAACGAAGTGTTAGAGCAACAAAAACCATGTGAAAACTCAATAAAAATTGAATCTCTCTGTCTCTCTCTCTGTCTCTCATTGCCCTTCTCTCTTTAAAAAGAAAGAAAGAAAGAAAAAATAGATCAAAGGAATCCCTTAGGCCTACAGAAAGAATAAAAGTTAAAATCTTCAGAAAGAACAACAGGTTTGTGGGAAGTGGACGTGGGGTTCTTTGGCCCCAAATCCCACAAGACTACATGTAATAATAGAGACATTTCTGCCCACTCCCCAAAAAGCTGGTTAAGCAGAGATGAACCAGTGTGTACAAAAGTTCCTTTGTTCCCTTCCTTGAAACTACAGGATGACTGCATCTGAAGGCAGGTGTTAAGGGATATCCTGACTGCCTAGAATTTTCTCCCTAGAAAATGACAGCTCCTACATGACTTGCTTTTGAGGAGATGGAAGTCATTTCCACTGCTGATTAGTAAATATGGTGTAGTCAGTAGTGGGAAGAATCATTTGGGTAGCTCTAACTATAACTGTCTAGTTCTTGAGCCTAAGTAGAATTTAGTCCTCAAGAAAGTGGATCCTTAAAATACAAAATTTTGGAGCTGAAAGATAACTCAAAGCACATGTCATTAATCACCCCATTAGGAAAGTGAAGCAAAGATAAAGTGATGTAAGGGAAGCTATACCATGTTCATAGACTACTAGTTCACTGCTGTCTCTCTCTTGTTCTTCTTTTTGCTCCTAAGCTTAGTATAAATAAGCTTTCTAAGCCTCTGATGATTACAGATGTTATCTGAGCACAGCCTTTCCATTCCTGGAATAAAATAAGCCCAGTAAAATGGAAGTTTTCATCTCTACATTTCTTGCTAAAGAGAAATTTGAGGGGTTTGAGAACTCCTTCTCTGAGAGTACATACTAATTTGTAGAGACTTTGACTTCTAAATCATGCTTATGAGGTTGCCTGAGGAACCATGAAATGGCTAGCTCAGTAAATTTCCTGCAGAGGTAACCGGTGAACAGAATGAAGGAAGTATCTTGGAATTATAAGCATAGTTCTATAACAATTCTTTGTCTGCAAAGTACACTTCAGAGAAATTGATTTTGAATTAAATTGCACTTTTAAAGTATAAACACGTATACAATTTTTTTACTATTAACCATAAATGAAAAGGTATATTTTTAGAATGTAAGTTGTTCTAAAGGGGGTAATAGGCCAGGAATATGTACTAAAATGAGTAATTCTAAAGTTTGGTTCTATCCACATTTTTAGAAATGGAAAGCAAAAAGGTCAGGAGAAAGACTTGAATGGTTGCTGCCAACTTTAAGCATGGAAGGGACCAGCAGTCAGGGCCAGGGAGACCTATTTTGAATTTCTGACCTCTAGAACTGTAAAATAATAAAATTGTGTTGTATTAAACTACTAACTCTGGCAATTTGTTACAGCTATCATAGAAAACTAATACAAGCAACACGGGAGCCTAAAATTATCCAGGCTTGCGAACAATGTTAAATAAATTGGAGTTAAGAAGAAATAATTGAATTTGGAAACTACTCAACAATTTTATTCCACACTTTCCAGAAAGAAATCAACATACAAATCCTGCTTCTAAAAGAACACAAAAGAGAAGTACCACAGAATATGGAACTTATTTTGTCTTATTTAGTGTTAATTTACCCTGTCCTATGCTATACTTTGTTTTTTAGAACAACTATTTTTCCTTTTTTTTTTTTTTGGAGGGGGATGATACTGAACTTTTACTTATTTATTTATTTTAACATCTTTTCTTTTTTAAAGAGAGAGACAGTGAGAGAGAGAGAGAGAATCAGTTTTTTTGTTTGTTTTGGGTTTTTTTTTTTCATGTGACTTCCGTTGATCCAACACTTTGTTGTGTATGTGGTGCTGGAGTTCAAACCTGCATCCTCATGCATGCCAGGCAAGCACCGTAACCACTGAGACATTGCTCCAGCCCCAGCCCCTTAACATCATTTTTTATTGGTTCATTATAATTAGACACAATAGTAGACTTTATTGTTATGCGTTTGTACATGCTTATAACAAGTTTGTTCTTTTATATTTCCATATTACCTGTTATATATTTCAAAAATCAATCTATCCCACTTTGGTTGTTCGAATATTCTAATCACTCAATATTTGTTGAGATCTTTTTGCCCAGTTATCCTCATAATACTTATTACTAACTATAGGCTAATTATTATTTTTAAACCTAAAAGAGCAGAGCAATAAAAATAGAAATTGTATGACTAAATAAGATGGAGTAATTCAAAAAGGTTTTAATAAATATTTATGTAAAAATTAATAGAATTATATTTTCATTCAAGGTTTTAAAGAATGGAGTTAAGAAAATCTGACATATTTGCAAGTCTTCAAAGAATGGAAATACAATTACAGCTCTTTTAAGCATGTGATATAGTGTGTTTTTTAGAAAAATAGTTTCATTCATATTTGTACTGCATAATAGTGTGTGTCAAGCATAATGAATTAATATGACTCACAATTCAATTTTACCCTTACAAGAAAAACCTATCATTCCTTATTATATGTAGAAAAATCTTTGATTAGTTGGAAAATTTTGCTTTCACATTTCAAATTATTTTTTAATAATTATTTTTTAATATATTAATGTACCTTTTGACAAGTAGAAAATTCTAATTTTATATATATTCAAATTTGTCATTTTCTTCTAAGGTATCATTTTAATGTTTTTTAAATGAGAAAAATACCAGTTAAGTCCCACACTGATACTGCTACTTTTCCATTTATTTCTTACCTTACTAAATTCAATATTAAAAATAGCCCCAAAATGACTTGTTTTACTACCAAATTTTCTAAAGTTATGTTTTAATAACATTTTTTTAAAACACAGTCAGGAGTTGTGTTTAATACATCCTTCTATTCTTTTTTGAAATAACATGCTTTTATAGAATTTGAATTTGAATTTAGAAAATACATTTTTGTTTGAACATCATTTTTTCTCTTTTCTCTTTTCTTTTTCTTTCTTTTCCTTCTCTCCCTTCTCCCTATAGTTCTGGGGATTGATCCCAGGGCCTTGCAAATGCTAAGTAAGTGCGCTACCACTAAGCTCCATCACCAGCTAAACTCAGATAAATGAAAATGCTAGAATTAAAAAACAACAACAACAATAACAAACACTGCAGTACTCTATAGAGTGAATATTACCTATTACTCTATAGAGTGAATATTACCTATTACTCTATAGAGTGAATATTACCTATTACTCTATAGAGTGAATATTATTCAAGTGAATATTACCATCAAATGTTCATCTTTACTCAACCACTATCTTTTCCTTAATGAAATAATAATTATAAAAAAGAATCAATATAGAATAATAAATTATAAAGTCAACTTCCAATTTGCAAGATAATAGCAATCCTATCACTTTATTAGGTATACTATGGAGCAGAAATCATTGTTAAGTGCTTTGAATGAATTATTTACTTTATCCCTGACAGAGAATCCTAAAGTAAGGACATTGATGATGCACATTTGCAGATAAAGAAGCTGAAGCCTAACAGAATAAAGCACATGCATGAAATCACAAACCTAATGAGATGCAGGTATGGTATGTGAACCCAGAAAATGTGAATCCTCACCAATGTTCTGCATTATCAAGCCATAGAACATCACAGTAAGTGCACAGATCAAACAAAACACTAGCCTTTTACAAAATATGGTCAGTGCCTCATTTAATAGCTAGCAATATCAACCTATTCCAGTGTTTTTATTAGTATTAAAACATGTGTGTGCTAAGTTTGTAATATAAAGTTTGCTCATTTAAAGATATGATTGTTACAAAAATATATTTTTAAGTTCTGATTTCAGTGACAAGTATATCAAGTACTTTCTATCAACTGTTCTAAGAATAATGAGAACAATTTGAGCAAAATATTTCTTTACATCTGTTTGAAGATCTCAAAGAGCTAACAAAGAATTCTTGGAATTTCAAGTCCAAGGTCTAGATGATAAAGAGGAAACTAAGGGTGGTTAAGAAAGTTGCTGCTAAATCTGAACAGTAAATGAGAGATTTTGAATTAGCACTAATCCAAAATATTATTCCATTCTGTAGTTGGATGGGATATGACAAATAAGCCTCCTAAGAGAATCCACTAATTTCAGAATTAGCTTCTAAGAGGCTGAAGCTGAGCTTTGGAAGTCTTTGTGAGATAAGATGGAAAAGTTTTGGAGTCCAGGGTCCTGGTACATCAACCATGATAGAGTCAAGGAACAAACTGGAAGAATATATAGGAAATAGCAGTCCTTACAAGGACTAAAGTCTATCTAAAATGAAATAATTGTATTAAATACAACAACAATTACATAATTAAAATTATCTAGGAGTGCCAGTATTCAAAACCATTAACCAAAAGCCAAAAAATTCAATAAAGAAATTCTCTCTTACACCTCAAATTATTTCTACTAATTTTCATAGCAAATATACAACACTCAATCACAAATAGTCACATGAATAAACAGATACACTTGATAAAAAACAAAATAAATAATAAAGAGTAGAAGCAGATTCTTGAAGAATCTAGGTAAGTAAAATAAAATTTAAAATAAATATACTACCCCAGCTCCAGACAAATAGAAGTCATGACCAAGACTTTTGGCAAAAAAACTAGAAAATAAAAAGAATCGATAGAAAGTCTAACTGAAAATCAAAATGCCAAACTCAATGGGCAGATTATACAGCAAGTCAGACATAATCAAGGAAAGAATTAGTAAACTATAAGATAAGTGAGAATAAAATACACTATCTAAATAAAGCATGAAGGGGCAAATGAACAGAATTTACAGAGGAGTACAGAATTATAAAAGATACAGTAAAAAGGTGAAGGAGTCTGTCATAAGTGCAATTGGGCAGAAGGGAGGTAACAAGGCAGAAGTCATATTTGAAGAGATAGTAAGCTAATAAATTTCACCAGTTCTTACACCACTACCTTGGGATACTATAAATCAATGGATGTGAGTGATTTCCAGATACATCAGAAAACCACGTGACAATCTCACACAACATGGAAGCATGGAAGTCAAACACAAAAGTGAAGACCATGTGATTCTATGACTATAAAGTTTAAAAACAGATCAATACGATTATAATTTGGGACATTAGAACAGGGGCTATCTTTTGGACACAGAGAGAGGAGGCTGAATTGGAGAGTCAGAGGACAGGTCCCTGAATGAGGACAATGATTAATTTTATTTAATTTTTTCATGTGGCTTTCATTGCTCTGACACTTTATTGGATATATGATGCTGGGATTTGAACCTGTGTTCTGGTGCATGCCAGGCAAGCACTGTAATCACCTAGCTACCACTCTAGCCCCAGAATTCTAGTTCTTGACCTTGATGCTACTTACCCAATAATAACCAAGTAAAATATTAATTCCAGAAACAAAACTATGCTTAGAATATGGTTCTTAAATTATATTAAATTATATTTCAAGATTTGTATTTTAAATATCCAGCTAGTAATAAGATGATAGAATCTTCTAATTTTTTGTCCTCTTTGTATTTCCTACAAGTTAGGAATTTACTGACTTAAACACTGGCATAATACACATTACTTTAGAAAAAAGAAAAATTTTAAAGGTACTTAAACAATTTTTATTTTATCATTCATTTATCTGATTTGCAAAGTCATCAGATAAAATGTATGAATAAAATGATGGCTATATGTGAATGTCTTGACTTTTAAAAATCATGACTTTCTTCTAAATATTAATATTATAGTATTATATTATAAAATATTATTATAATATATAATTTACATATCAATATCTATTATTATATATGTAATATATATTTTAACTATAATATAGTCAAAATGGCCATTCTGCCAAAAGCACTATACAGATTCAATGCCATCCCCATCAAGATAGCAATAACACTCTTCACAGATATAGATAAATTAATTCTTAGATTCATTTGGAAGAATAAGGGACCCAAAATAGCCATAGCAATAGTTAGCAAAAAAAGTGAAGCAAGAGGCATCATAATACCATATCTGAAACTATTCTATAGAGCTGTAATTGCAAAAACAGTATGGTTTTGGTATCAAAATCAACATGAAGATCAATGGAATAGGATAGAAGATACAGAGACAAAGTCACGATTCTATATCCATTTAATATTTGATAAAGGTGACAAAAATATAACTTGGGGAAAAGACAGCGTTTATAACAAATGGTGCTGGGAAAACCAGATAGTCACGTGCAGAAAAATTAAATTCGATCCATGTCTCTCACCTGGCACAAAACTCAAACTGAAATGGATCAAAGACCTAGGAATTAAACCAGATACCTTACAACTGTTAGGAGAGAAAATAGGGTCAACACTCCACCATATAGGAGCTGGCACTGACTTCCTTAACAAGACCCCCATAGCCAAAGAATTAAAAAGCAAGAATCAATAAGTGGAGTGCCATTAAAATAAAAAACTTCTGCACAGCTAAGCATTCAAGTAAGAACATAAAAAAAGAGCCTACAAATGGGAAAAAATCATGGCCAGCTGTCCATCTCACAAGGGTCTAATATCCAGAATATACAAAGAACTAAAAAAACTTAATACCAAACACAGAAATAACCTAATCAATAAATAGGGAAAACAGCTAAACAGAAACTTCTCAACAGAAAAAACTCAAAAGGCCAATAAATATGTGAAAAATTGTTCAACATCTCTAGCAATCAGGGAAATGCAAATTAAGAGTTCATTAAGATTTGACTTCATCCCAGTCAGAATGGCAAAGATTAAAAACACAAACAACAGGGGCTGGAGTGGTGGCTCAGAGGGTGGAGTACTTGCCTGGCATGTGCAAGGACCCACGTTTGAACCCCAGTACCATGTACCCAACAAAATGTTGGAGCAACAAAAGTCACACGAGAAACTAAATAAAATTCTCTCTCTCTCTTTCACTGTCCCTTTCTCTCTCTCTCTCTCTCTCTCTCTCTCTATATATATATATATATATATATATATGTATTACACATACACACACACATATATACACATACAAGCAACAAGAAATGCTGGAGAGGGTGTGGGTGAAAAATGAACCCTTACACACTGTTGGTGGGACTGCAAACCAGTACAACCACTCTGGAAAGCAGTACAGACACTCCTCAAAAAATTAGGGATGGAATCACCATTTGAGCCAGCTATCCCACTCCTGGGTATTTCCCCAGAAGATATAAATTCAGCATACCATAGTGACACAGCTACATCAATGTTTATAACAGCCCAATTCACCATAGCTAAATTATGGAATCAACCCAGACGCCACCGCTTCATTGTATGAATGGATCAAGAAACTGTGGTATATTATACCATGGAATTCTACTAAAAAAAAAAAAATGAAATAACAGCCTTTGCTGGTAAATGGGTGGAGATGGAGAAAATCATGCTGGGTGAAATTAGCCAAATCCAGAAACCCAAGGGTGGAATGTTTTCTCTCAAATGTGGAAGCTAGAGTACAATATAGGAAAGAGAGAACAATAAGTTTAGACAATACACTCATCAAACATGGACTACCAATCGGACTGGTTACAACCTCCCAGTCTAGGGGTTGGGGTGTGGGGGAGGAAAAGAGGAATATATGATGTGTGCATGTATGGAAGCGTAACAACAAACCCCTTCAATATCTAAAACTAGTGAACAATACAATCTGTTAAAATAATAATAAAGGCACTTTAGCAATTTTCTTTTATCTTCCATTTATCTGATTTCCAATCATTAAATAGAATATATGAATAATGATGGCTACATGTGAATGTCTTTACTTTTAAAATCATGACTTTCTTCTAGATATTAATAGACACAGTAGAAAATTGCTAGCCACCCCTTTCATTCATTGGAATCTGAAGTACAAGTGACAAGAGGTATTGATGCCCAATTATTCAATTAGGCTCAATCTTGATTGCGTGCTTGACATTGAATCACTGTTGTACACTCATCCTTGTGATGATATCTGTAACCTGAAATCATATTTTAACATCACTTGGAGAAAGCAGACATAATCATAAAACGATGAAGTTATTTAGTGATTTTTAACTTGAAAGCATCATCATGCCAAAGCAAATGTGTGAAATTATCTTCTCATTATTACGTGTGAAAGCTAAAACTGAGGGGTCATCTCAGTGTTTCACAAACTCCTGAGGTCAAGAAACCTAATCATTTAAAATTGAAACTGTAAATAACTGTTGGTAATCTAAGGCGTGAATTACTCTGAGACTTGCCAAGAGAGGTCTAAAAAGGTATTTCCTCAATCAAGTGTAAGAAAAACAATGCCTACTATCTTTGATAGAAAATGAATGCTTAAAACGCCACGAGAATAGTTCTAAGAGTTGATCCAGCTCTGTTTTCTTTTAAAATCTTCTTTTTTGTGTGGTTTTATCCTTAACAATGAACAGATTGCAAGAAAGATACCAAAATACAAACGCTCATCACTGTAAGAATTCTTTCACATAAATCTGTGAATCAGAAAGTACTTAAATACGTGCACCTCTATCATTGGGTTTATTCATTCTGAAACTGTTTATTTATTTATTCTCCCTGCGCACTATAAGAACTTCGTGGGCGGGGCTGGTGTAGTGGCTCAGTGGTTGCCGTGCTTGACTGGCATGCGTTAAGTACTCGGGTTCGAACCCTAGCACCACGTCCGTAACCACCGTCTGAGCAACGAAGGCTACATGAAAAACTAAATAAAGTTGATTCTCTCTTTTTCTCTCTCTCTTCACTGACCCTCTCTCAAAATAAAAACAAACACAAACAAACAAAAACTTCATAGGCAAAAGGATATCTTATTTTTATCTCCAGGACCTTATACAATACGGTGCTCAATAGCCCTTGAACCAAATTGAGTCTTGAAAAGTAGTCTTATTCCTATATTTGCCCTTTAATTTATGTTATATTAGCGCAATAACACTAAATCCCCAATTACATTATTTAAAATTCAAAGCAATGGAGTAAGGCCTATGAAGAGACTCTTGGTCCTCAACAAATCCATTCTCTCCTCCTTTCCTAATAACAGAATCCCAGTTTTTACCTGTGCACTTGTCACTATATCCCCTGCTTCCCTTCAGCCTAGTGTGACTATTCCACTAATGAGCTCCTTCAAAAGGAGAAGGCAAAGGGTCAAGTGTTTCTTGTCTTCCTTTGGTGCCTCTTGCTCTTGTCCTAGAATGTGGGCACAATGGCAGGAGCTCTGGCACCCATGTTGGTCATGGTAGAAACTGGGTGTTGAATTTGTGGAGTAGAAAGATAGGAAGTCCTACCCATGATGATGTCATGAAGTTACTCCACAAGCCCTGCAATAATCTCTAGAATTAACTCACAATGTAAAATTAAAGATCTTTCTTGCTTCGGCTACTGTTGTTTTGTTTTGTTTTGTTGTACTAATGGACACTCATCCAAATTACTGAGGCACACTATACAGAAGGAATGCAATGTCAAAAATAAAATCGACTAGTGAATAAATACCTTCATGAAGTTATTGTTACTCTAACTTTCAGCATAAGGAACAAATGTTTGCTTGTCTAGTAGAAGTTGAATATGTTAAGATTAACAGCAAATGAACCCCGCCCGTTCCATCCACCCACCATCCCATGCCACCCATTACCATGCCATATGCACAGCTGTAAATTTATCCCCATAATGAGCATCCATGTGTCTTTAGTTGAATCAGTTGTTCTTAACAGAACATTGGTAGAACACGGATACTTGATTTAGGGGACCTCATCTGCTTTGCAGACAATGTTAGGAAATAACTTGAGGATAGTGTCAATTAAACAGAGTTGAGTCCAACAGATTCCCCAAGCTTTATTTCTATCCCATTTCCCAAGTAACCAAGAGTTCTTTTTTTTCCTCTGCTATCTTTTATTTGATAATTAAGCCCCAAGCTTATATCTCAGTACATCAAGCTAACAAAGAAAACTAAGGTCAGGACATTATCTGCTGGTACGTGATTTTATTTAAAAGGCAGATTCAAAGAATGTAGAAAGGCACAGATGAGCCTACGGGGACAGTTACAGAAAATAATCTTCCCTAGGTCCAGGTGCAGAGGGAATTAAACAGGTTAAACTGTTGTGTGGTTTCTGAGAGAATGTGAGAGTCAAGTAGAACTGAACAGGGGTCTTTCTGAAAAGCTGTGCGCATGTGTGAACTGGCCAGGCGAGGAACAGCACGGGGCGTGAGCAGGCCTTCAGGGTAAGCGTGAGCAGTCTGTGTGCCGAAGTGGAAAACAGAAGGGACATTTTGCTAAGGAATCGTGAGTCTAATGTCATCCCAACCTAAGACACCGCAAAGCCAGGGAAACCGCCCTAGTCAAGGCGTGCTGTGGGGAGGCAGGCCAGTCACTGCTGGAAGTTGATGTGGCAATTTCGATGCTCTCCTAGACCTCCAAGGGACACTCCCTTCCTAGAAGTTCACCGGGAGCTCAGGGACTTACTTCTGCCCTAACCCCTTCGTCTTCACTTCCTCCGTCCTTAGCTGACCTGGAGTTCACAGATCATCTCTCTGGCAACCTATTTTCAAGCACTAGTGTCATTGATCCATATCCAAAGTCAGACTCGCATGGGATATACCATGGGATAGCTTTTATTTATTTTTATTTATTTTTTTTAGGATGAATCTCCAAGGACATGAACTGAGCATTTGACCGGTTCCATAGTCCTGGTTAGAATCTAATTTAGCCTGTTTCCTGCCACTTACACTCCCTGGTTGACTATCCAAGCTAGGGATTAGCTCCATAAACTGGTACTTCAAAAGTACACTGAGGGGGCTGGAGCCATGGCTCAGAGGTTACGGTGCTTACCTGGCATGCTCAAGGATGCGGGTTCAAAGCCCAGCACCACCAGCACCACGTGCACAACAAAGTGTTGGAACAATGAAGGCCACACGAAAAATTAAATAAAATTGATTCTCTTTTTCTCTCTCTCTCACTGTCCTACTCTCTCTTAAAAAAAAAAAAAAAGTACATTGTGTCCAAAAGGACCATTATCAGGTAAGACTAGAACTTCCCACTCTAGACGCGCCCCATACCTTTTTGATAATTTCTTTCCCATCTTCGTTCTTCTCTCCACCAGCTTCCTGCAGGTCCTGCCCCCAACACAAGTATGTATCATTACATTTACTGCTTAATTTGTTTTGATTTTAAAAGGTAATGGGAAGCACAAAGGGCCGAGTGTGTGTGTGTGTGTGTTGCTTTTTGCTTCAGGCAAGTCCTAGTTCTTCTTTTATTCTTTACATAAAGAAGTTAAATGGGCTGGAGCGGTGGCTCAGTGGTTTCGGCCCTTGCTTCTCATGCGTAGACACGTGGGTTTGAACCCCAGTACCATGTACACAGCAAAGTGTCTGAGCCACAAAAGCGACATGAAAAAGTAAATAGAAATTGATTCTCTCCCTCTCACTGTCCCTCTCTCTTTAAAGAAACAATAAGTTAAATGTCACTAGATTTTAACAAATCAAATGTTAAAAACTTCAACGCTTATACATACGTGTTGATAAAACATCTTTTATGGAATTTTTCGCCCTTTAAGAAATAATTTCTCATAAATTAGTATTTCCATCTGCCTCTATGAAATCAGCTCTTTTTCTATTTAAACATTTGATAAATGTATTTACTTGACATTTAGCTCCTACTTTCTAAAAAATGTTCCTATCTTAAGAGAAATCTTAATGTAAGCAAGTGGGGACAATAAATTATCCAAAATTTAATACTTTTGCCTCTTAAGTAAAAGATAATTACTGGACACTCAGCATCTACGAAGTGTGATGATAGGCATTAAGGAGGATTCCCAGAAACATGAAAATTGTCAGTTTTCAGAAGTTTAGCATATTATCAACTCACAGAAATAACTGTGGCAAAGGCCAGAAAGAGATGAATTATAACAGACAAAACACAAAGGCCTCCGGGATGAGAAGCAGTCATAAACCTATAAAAACCATTTTTTAAAAAGAGGAAAAACAGCTAGCTAATTTGAAAATATTTAACTACGGTTGCAATCAAGCAAAAGAAAAACATCTTTACATATGTGTGTGTATAGGTATACATAACAGTTTTAATCATTTCAAATTAGCAAAGAATCATTTTAGCTATGATATCCAATGGTACATAAAAGTCATATGGCAGTGATAATCTAGTAAATGCTTAAGAACCTGCTCTCTGGGGGCTGGAGCGGTGGCTCAGCGATAATAGTGCTTGCCTGGCATGCACAAGGTCACGGGTTCAAATCTCATCACCACATACACAACTAAGTGTGGAGGCAAAGATAAGCCACAGGAAAAACTAAATAAAATTGATTCCTTCTTTCTCTCTTTAAAAAGACACAGGCTGGAGTGGTGGCTCAGCGGTTATGGCGCTTGCTCGGCATACACAAGTACACAGGTTCAAACCCCAGCACCACGTGTATCTGAGCAATGAAAGCCACATGCAAAACTAAGTAAAATTGATTCTCTCTGTCTCTTAAAAAAAAGAGAGAGAAAAGGAAAAGGAGCACCTATTGGTAGCATTTTTCTAATGTCCCCACTGTAATTATTTGCAATGGTTGATTTGAAGCTACTATTTCAATGCTACTGAAAACCGGGTTGGGAAGAGACACACCAGAGACTCAGAGCTTGCACGAGCCAGTCCTTGTAAGCTCCAGAGCCCCTCTGATTGTGTGCATAGCTTGGAGGAGCATAGACAGATCTTTTGTAACAGCAATTTGGCATCATGCTTCATTTGCCTTCAAACTATACCATTTGAATTAGTAATTCCATACTTGGAACCAGTGCTAAATAATTTCAAATAATTTTTATATTTTACACAAAAAGCTACTCTTGTCACAATAATTATGATACTGCTAACAATTAAAGAGTAATTAAAGTATAACATACCTAGTGTATAATAGCAATCATTAAAGCATTTTTATAAATGATACAGAATAATAGAAGAAATGCTTTCATTATATAAGTATTGAAAAGGCAAGAAAATGTGATTTTGTATAGTATCTTAAAACCTGTACATAAAAGTGATATATTATGTAAATGTAATAATGGACTTTTTGAGTAATTTTTCTGTAAGTATATAGCCCAACACATGAGAAATATTTGGTAAACATTTCTTGATAATAAATATCTCCTTCTACTTTTCTATATTTCCTAGATTTACTATAATGAGTAAGACATATAATAAAAATTAAGCATTAGGAAGCTACAGAAATTTTATTGTTCTGGATACAAGAGCATCATAAAACCAGGGTTCTGGATCAAGAGGATTCTGGGAAGCTAACACCTGAAACAATTAGGGAAATCTAGGGGGTGGAAGAAGAGGAAGGAAGGTAGGCAAGATATTGTGTAGGTTACAATAGCATTTTCTTAACGACAAAATGCTCTTTGAAACTGAAAGATCAACTATATTTAAAGATAGAAGAGAAAGAATCAGTTCACGGAGGACAGAGAACAGAGGCACTGTTGCTCAGACAAGAGGTCAATCACAGAAAGGGGACTCCAGGAGGTACCACTCCGTGGTCCATGGAAGACAATCACCCCACTGCCTGTGTTGGGAAACAAAGCTGTAGCAGCGTCCATTAATTTACATATTGAGAACCTGGGACGGAGACTACAGTTCCAAAGCCCAAAACATGTAAAGTCTGACCCTTCCCAGAAAGTGGTAACTTCATCTAGAAAAAGAAGTTAAGATTTTGAATATCTAAGGGTC
>PVKS010002283.1:37260-53675 GCA_004027875.1 Aplodontia rufa
ACAATGAGAAAGTTGGTCTAGTAGCATGAGTTAAATCCAGATAAGATGTAATGCTTTACAATCTAATACTTTTTTTTAGAGTTATAGTGGGAAGGGGAAGGGAGGGATAAGGGAGGGTAATTGGGGGGGCACTCCTGGGGATAAATGCAATATCCAGAATATATACACATTTTATATTATTTTGTTAAAATCTTGTAAGATTGCTCAAAAATTAAAAAAAAAAGAAAATAACAAAATAATAAATAAAAAAAAGATGTTGAATATTTCTTTGTTTTGAGAAAGGGACAATGAGAGAGGGAGAATCGATTTAGTTTTTCATGTGGCTTTGTTGCTCTGACACTTCGTTGTGTATGTGGTAGTAGAGTTTGAACCCACATCCTAACACATGCCAGATAAGCACAAAATCACTGAGTCACTGCACCAGCCCTGAATAATTTCTTATTTTAAATAAAATTCTATAAAACAAGATCTACTTAATCACTGGGAACCATCTTCTGACATGTTAGGTGGCTGATGTTACTTCTAATTTCCCTAGTCCTCTCTGTAAGCAAGCGAGTGTGTAAGCGTGTGCGTGTGTGCATACTTAGTGGAAAAGCCAATTAAAAAGTCAGGGCCACTTACTGCTAAATTAGAATTGGGAGTGTGGATATAAAAAATGCTCTAAATAAAATGGAAATTAATTACAAATTCAAATGCATTAATATTATGAGAATGCTCAATTAAATAGCTAATTATGTTGAAAAATTAATTGCCTGCTTAAGTGGATGACCACACCCCCCACATCAGTTCCCAGCCCACACAGGTGTTTCACGTCTCCTTGACTTCTCAGTGGATTTGGTGTTCATGCTAAGGGCAGAAATAGCCAGGAATATAATTTTTAACATTCAGTTATCTATTCATCCTACAAGCATATAGTAGTTGTGTGCCAGCAACTATGTTAGCATTTAAGAACATAGTAAGGAAGGGGCTGGAGCAGTGACTTGGTGGTTACAGCACTTGCCTGGCATGAGTGAGGACCCAGCTTCAATCCCCAGAACCACGTATACAACTAAGTGTCAGAGAAACAAGGCCAGATGAAAAATAAAGTTGATTCTTTCTCTCCCTCTTAAAAACAAAAACAAAACAAAACAAAACAAAACAAAACCCAAAGCAAAACAGAAAAAATAATAAGAATATAGTAGGGAAAGATGGTTCCTGGCCTAAAGAATTCAATCAGTCTCTCTCTCTTCCTCTTTGTATCTCTCTGTCTCTCTTTCTCTCCCTCTCTCTCTCATATTATGTGTTTTATAGCTCATTCTAGAATCTGCACAGCGTTTGTTTTATGAAAACATGGTTTTGGTTTTAGCCAGAGTTGTGCCCATGACGGTGTGAAGAGAGGTTGTTGCAATAAAAGAAACACATTTATTCTGCTTAGCTAAACATTATCAACTTGGGATTCCACCTGGTGTCTTGGAAAGGTTTCCCTACAATTTGGGAAATGGAGCTGGAGGGTGGATTTTGGTTACCATGAGGGTGAGTCTCAGCAACGTGTTGAAGAAATGTATTTCGAGTGAATGAATTCAGGAAAGTCTGGCTTGAGTGAAGAATTTTAGAATAACATCTGATTATCTCCGAGTGCAGTGTTTTCTATACTACAATGAATAGTCATTGTCTCGAAAGCTTCATTTGCAGAACACAACAGCATCATATTAATGATTTCTTTTGGAAAGCTGAGAAGTGTCCACACTTGGGGTCAAGCCCTGAGAACCAGGCAGAAAGTGGCAGGAGAGGGGCTGGAGTGGTTGCTCAGTGGTTACAGCACTTGCCTGGCATGCTCAAGGCCTTGGGTTCAAATCCCAGAACCACATATGCAATTAGATGTTAGAGCAACAGAACCAGATGAAAAACTAAATAAAGCTGATTCTCTCTCTCTCTCTCTCTCTCTCTCTTGCTGTCCCTCTCTGTTAAAAAAAGAAAAGAAAAGAAAAAAGAAAGGGGTAGGAGAGATGATTCAAGGTCTAGACAGAGGTAGGCAGGCAGCACCCACTGAGAGACTGCAGGAATCACTGAACTCCTCCCAGCGCATGGGGTGGGGTCTTGAGATGATTTGATTGGACATGAAAGAGTCCTGGCGACATGGAAACTTTCAACCAATATGATGAGTCTGATTTTTGCTTCTTGTCATATTTATTTAAATGACATCAGCTTCCTTTAGTAGAAAGTAGCAATGTCATTTTATCTTTAAATTCTTTCTGCACCAAACTTAGTTTATTATGGATAGGGGTTCATTAAATTAAGAATAAAAAGTATTTCACAAGCAGAAGGAAGAGATGGTCTTTGTTTCACCATAAGAAGCAATTTAGCAACGACCAAAGGCTAAAAGAACTAGCTTCGTACACTAGGGTGCCCCAGGTGTGGACTGGAGAAGGGAGGGAGGTGTCAGTGTTGGGGAGGGGACATTCAGATGGAATTTTTTTTTTTTAAAAGAGAGGGACAGTGAGAGAGACAGAGAAAGAGAGAAACAGCTTTATTTAGTTTTTCACATTGCTTTAGTTGCTCCAACACTTAGTTGTGTACATGGTGCTGGGGTTTGAACCTGGGTCCTTGTGCTTGCCAGACAAGCACCAAAACCGCTGAGCCACCGCTCCAGCCCCTGGAATTTTCTTTTATAGAAAAAAACTTAGAAAATAAATGCTTTGAAGAGGGAGCTTATATTTTCATTTTGGGTAAAGAGAAAATAGGTATTTCTAAAGTCTATTCAATTTATTCTGTGGATTATGTATAATATGGGCCAGAAATTTCTAAATATGGCAATACAATTAAATCACAAAAGCCATATTTATAAGTTCATTAAAAACATATGCTCAGGCTCAGCCTCTGAAACTTCTGACATTCTTGGTCCAGGCAAAAGTCTGAAATCTATATTTTTCTAATATTTCCCACAACACATTAACATCCTAGAGGAAAGTTTTCTACTCCTATTGGGCTTTTAACCTTAGGTCTGGCATGTTTACTGAATTAATTAGAAAGGTGTTCACCAGACAACCTTTCTCTCTCTTGCCTTCACAAGTTAGGAATTTGTCAACGAAAATGTCCTCAATCTAATTTTTACTTTGTTTTGCTTTAGATGAATCATCATAACAAATAAATTACCATATATGCCTAACACATTGCTCATCTTTTCCAATAAGTAGAAAACTTATGGAATGGATAAACTGGGATGCTGTCCAGGAAAATACCAGCAGCTAAAAACAGAAGAAGTCAGATACTGTGGTCTATACAACCTGTATACCTATAATCCCAGAGGTTCAGGAGGCTGAGGCAGGAGGATCGAAAGTTCAAAGGCAGCCTTAGCAATGCAGTGAGGCCTTAAGTGGCTTAGTGAGACTCTGTATCAAAATTAAAAAAAATTTTTTTTAAGAAAGGACTTAGGATGTGGCTCAGTGGTTAAGTGCCTCTGTGTTCAACCCCTGGCACAAAAAAAAAAAAAAAAAAAAAAAAAAAAAAAAAAAAAAAAAAAAAAAAAAAAAAAAAAAAAAAAAAAAAAAAAAAAAAAAAAAAGAAAAAAAAAAGAAAAGTAAAAGAAAAAAAAGAAAAGAGAAAGAAAAAGAGTACTGGGTAAATAACATTCCATTATGTTATTGACAGCCAAGCAGATATCATGATATGATTTTCATGCTTTATACTTCCAATTTTAGTTATGTTTTTGCACTCACCTTGAATATTAAAATAGATAGATGGAAGGAGTGATAGATGATGATGGATGGATGGATGGATGCATAGATGATAAATAGCTAAACATATAAATGATAGACATCAGTTGATAGAAAAAGTAAGAAGTCTTGGAATTCAAAATGGCACACCAAAAAAAAAAAATCTTACAAAGAGCATGTGCAATAAAGATTTTCCAGTGTAAATCCTACATTTGTTCTTTAAATTTAAAGGTAGTAACAATGCCAATTTTTGGCACATAATACTAGGATAAAATAGTAAATAAGGTGGCTTCAACAGTCTCGTTCAACTCATGAGATTCTAATTTGGGACATCTTCTTCGTTTAGCAGTTCAAACTGAGAGGCCTACAATACATTTTTTAAGAGAGAGAGAGAGAGAGAGAGAATGTGTGACAGAGCCATTTTTTTCTTTTGATTTTTTGCTTTTCCTTTATTTATTTGTGTACGTGGTGCTGGGGATTGAACCCAGGACAGCGTGTATGCCAGGCAAGCGTTCAACCACTGAACCACTGCTCCAGCCTAGTACGGCACAGTTTTTAAAGAAAGCTGAGAATACAAGACAAAAATTGTTGAAGAACTCAATATCTGATACCCGGGAGCATAAAAGCTTGGTATTCATGCAGTGCCTACAAATGTTGTGGCACAGGGTTCCAATGACTTGAAAGTATTGAGGTGGACAAGGTGTGCCAAAACTTCTCCAAAGCTCAGGTGTGCCTAGGACAGGTGTGCTGAGGACAGGTGTGCTGAGGGAAGGTGTTTCAAAACTAGTCCTAAGCTTGAGGAACTATTCACATTCCATTACCACATTTGTTTAATTGCAATATGTAGACTGTTGTTAATTTTCACACACACATACACATGCCCAGAAACACACTTCTGGTTTTGGAAAGAGGATTAATTTCACTATTGATAAATGTGTTGGATGTAGTTTGGTTTCCATTAAATCTGCTATTGAATCAAAGATATTATGCTGCTAATGGAGAACTGAGAAAACAGGCCATTCAAGTCCCTTTATTTGATTAATGTTTGTCTTTCTGGTTAATGGAAATTGTGCTACACTGATTCTGTGAGCCTGACTCAAGAGAGGGAGAGGAAGTTATTGGAAGTCAAGAGGAGAACCAGGGCAGGAGTGATCAGGATGTCATCTGCTGCTCACTTCCACCAGCAACTATTAATGTAACAGGTTATTTGACAATCCAAGCTCTCCCTAACTTTTTGCGGTTCTCGTACAGCCAGAAGAGTACGGCACTGTCCTTGATGGAATTATAAAAACAGATCAACATTGGAAACACAATAAAAATAAATTGAAAGGAGAAAATTCAGACAGTTATAAAAATAGTCAAATAGATCCTATATTCGTATTTTTTCAGAGAGAGAGAGGAGAAGTACTTTCAGGTATGGTAGAACCTATTCATGTGGACTTGCTAGAGCTACTTTGATTAATCTCCAGGAATTTCATCAGCCAGTTGTTATATTGTTGATCCTTTGAAAGTGGCCGTAGAGGGAGTGTGTACAAAACAGAGCAACTGATACTACAAATTAAGGCCCTTTGTTCTTCCACAGATGGAATTTATCTGCTTCACACACATGTAAACGTGTAATAGTAGAACTCTGTATTTTAGAAAATAACTCCTTTATTGAAGGACATTTATTTTGGGTCAACTCTTTCTCCTTAAAGTTTAAGAACAGTTTATATCTCCATTTCAGGAAATTATCTTGAAAACATGCTACAATTTTCATGTGGCTCAAGTGTGTCCCCAAAAGCTTCATGTTCTGGAAGCTTGGTTCCCAGGGTGGTTGGTGGTGGTGTTGAGGTGGGGAGGACCCTGGAGATACTGGGCCCAATAGAAGGTATTATGTCACTGGGGGTATATTTTATTACAGCCACACAGAATGGACTGATACAAAACCTAAGCAACTCTATTAATGGGACAGAATTAATTACCTTTAAAAGCAATATTTTAGATCACAAGACAGGTTGAACTAATTTTTGCCTAAGCCCTTCAATGTCATTTATAAATATTTTCTTGTCTCTGGGCACAGTGGCACACACCTATAATCCCAGCAGCTCTGGAGGCTGAGGTAGGAGGATTGCAGGTTCAAAGTCAGCCTCAGCAACTTAGTGAGGCCTTAAGCAACTTGCTGAGACTGTCTCAAATTTTTAAAAAATATATAAAATAAAAAGAGCTGGAATGTCAATTCATATTACCAAAAAAATTGCTTATCAGTATTTCCAAAGATAAATATGGTTTTCCTACCATAGACCAAACTACCTAAATTTAAAATGTAATTATAAATCTCTCTCTTTCACACACACACACACACACACACACACACACACACACACATACACACAGCCTAAAGAGGACCATATTTTTCCTATTCAAACGCAGTGATTATTGCCATAAGAGAACACTCCTTGAGGTATGTGAAATCCACAGGACAACAGCCCAGCACCCAGCAGCTGTCCCATCTGGGGATGTGGCCCTCCAGAAGCCACAGATGCAACTCCTATTCCCTCTCTTTTGACATCTAACACCTGATGCAATGAACTCACAGGCCTGTGAGACCCGAAATGGTGACAAAGGATAAAATGTCACACTTTATAGTTCTTTTACTTTTTAAAAATTATTTATTTATTTATTGTTCTTATACTTTTTGGACATGAATGTTTTGAAGTAAAAATTTAAAGATTTTTTAAAAACAAAATGTTATAAAGCATTGAAATAAAAAACCAAATATGGAGCTAAATGAGTCCTCCATATCCTCATCTTATCTCAAGGTTTTAATAAATATTGGAGGATAGATTCCTTAGGAGCATGCAGGAACTCACACAATTGTTTCTTGTGTTAAAAGTCAGCTCAAGGGGCTGGAGCAGTGACTCAGAGATTGGCCCGCTTGCCGGGCAAATGCGGGGCTAGGTTCAAACCCCAGCACCTTATATACAGCTAAGTGTGGGAGAAACAAAGACCTGATGAATGAATAAATGAGGTTCATTTTCTCTTTCTCTTTCTCATGCTCTCATTCTTTCCCTTTCTCTATTTATTAAAAAAAAAAAAAAAAAGTCAGCTCCATCTCAGTTAATCTGCTTCTATCAAGGCAAAGCCATGCACTGTGACAGAAGCCACAGCCAGCAATAGAACACGAATCAGTGCACACAAGCTGCATGCTCCATGGGAAAGAAAACAGCTTCATGAAGCTGAGGACTCTTGAACCAAATCTTACTAACATCTTTATTGTTAAGCAAAGGCAGTAACAACGGAGGGCACCAGGAACTCAAATTTTCCTTCCCCTACTTTGCTAGGCTAGAGGTAAATGAAGGTGGCGAAGGTTAAAGTAATTGTGGATGATGTGCGTCACGTTGGGTTTTCATTTTAACTCTGCTTCTTTTAAAACAATGAGTATATTCAACTTAACTCAATTTTAGTTTGGTCATGAATGCAGAATATTCATATCAAAGTTCTGATCTAATAATGTATTTTAGTTTCTTAAGTTCTTGGATTGGGCTTTTCTCCCACCTCCGTTTCATTGGACACTTCTCTTCTGGAATGGGTTCTCTCCAATGCCAGGATGACTCACTTCCTCCCTTCCTTCAGGCTTTTCCTAAAAATCACCCTATCAGGGAGTCCTTCCAATGGGAGAGTAGAGCAATCCAGTTCCTCCATGCAGGGTTTCCTATCTCTCTTGCTGTTTCTCCTACTTGTCGCCCCAAGACCAAGGTCATTACCTGCTGTATCCACTGCTGAATCCTGAGCATCTAAAGAAATGCTCACAAGCAGTGACAGCTTAATCAATCAATCTCAGCATCAAAAGGGACTCAGGTTCTGATAATAGTTCAACATTAATTTCGGGACAAAAATAGAATCAGAATTAGTGCAAAAAAATGTGCGTGCTTAAACATGGTCAACACTGCTTCTGCACAATTCTGTTACTGAACCCTTACAATTTTCTTTTTCTTTTTTTTTTTTTTAAGAGAGAGAGACAATGAGAGAGAGAGAGAGAAAAGAGAATTTCATTTATTTTTCATGTGGCTTTCGTTGCTCCAACTCTTCTTTGTGTATGTGGCACTAGTGTTCGAACCTGTGTCCTCGGTCCTCCTCATGCATGCCAGGCAAGCTCTATAACTGCTGAGCCCTTTTGTTATTCTAATATACAGAGAAAAATGATATATATATACCACTAAAAGACAGCTATTTACAGTTCTATTCCCTCTCTCATGCAAACTATGGGACAAAAAGCATATGGGACAAAACTTGACACAGGTGGGAAAACTAATTAGAGAAATCAACAGAGTCTTACAAATATTGAATTTATATTCAAAGTGGCCTAAAAATTTACAAGTGAAAATTGTCCATCAATGTTTAGTTTGATCCTCGGTTACTTAAAAGGCAGGTCATCTGTAACCACAGTGATGATTAAGAATTTTTGCCTCTCAGAGACATGAACTGTTGAAGTGGAAAATAAAGACCTCTAGAAAAGCCAGGCTCAGTGGCACATACCTGTAATCCCAGAAACTTGAGGCTGAAGCAGGAGGATCACAAGTTCAAAGCCAGTCTAAGTAACTAACTGAGGCCTTATGCAACTTAGCATGACCCTGTCTTAAAATAAAAAATAAAAATAAAAACTGGCTGAGGATGTGGGTCAGTTAAGCACCTCTGGATTCAAGCCCTAGTACCAAAAAAGTAAAAAAATAAAGATTCTATAAAAGAAGAATAATCAATTACCAGTGTTACTGGAGTACTTTCTATGTTCCAAGAACTGTGCTTGCATGAGACACTATTCCACAAAAATTCTGGATGGAAAAGATTGGAAGAGGTTGCTTTCCCACTTTTATAGATTCAAAACAACAACAAAACTCGCACAAAAAATAAAATGAGCAGAGGTATTAGGATTTTTGCTTTGAATTCCTGCTGAAATTATCAAAGAACATTTGTGTTTCTCTCACCATGTGGTTACACTAATCCATTTAAGATTAATCTAATGGAGTTATCACCACATGCATGCATTACTTATGAGCTGATCAGTGAGTAAAACAGATTATGATTCTGATATAAATAAATAATTGAAAACACAAATATATGGAGAAGTGGCAAATCTCTCTTATAGAAGAATTATGAATAGTTTGTATAAAGGCTCTTGTTAAGGATGCAAAGCTTAACAATATCACTTAACTGTGGTCTAAGTTTACTGTGTTACTGGTTTGCTGCCAGGAAGTAGAGTATGGGAAGGGCACAGAGGAGGTAGAACAACCCTTATGGAGGGGAAACCTAGCCACACCCACTCAGCCAGTTGACCAAGGTCAACATCTTCAGTGACAGGCTGTGTAGCATGTGGACCGGACAGTAAGTAAGGATAATGGCCTTTCACTACGATCCTCCCCCCAAATACATAATATAAGTCTGATCATGAGGGAAAACTCAGATCAATCCAAATCAAAGGACAGTAAACAAATACCTAGGTGGTGTTCCTCTAAATTGTCAAATCATCAAAAGCTAGGAAACTGAGAGAAACTGTCACACAGGAAGATAAAAAGACATGAGAGGTGCATGAAATGCGGCATCGTGGGTGGGATCTTGGAACAGCAAAAGGCATTAGGAAATAATTAGTGAAATCTGGATCAAATATGGAGTTAACAATGATGTGCAAATGTTGGCGCTTAGTAGAGACAAATGTAACATAGTACTATAAAATTTTACTGTGTTTCCCAGGGGACAGTGGGAAAGTGCTGGGCATGGACTCTGTACTATCTTGCAATTTTCCTACAAATCTAAAATCAAATGTTTTTATAACTATATACACATGCACATATTCAGCCTCTTGGACAAAAATATAAATAGGACGTACTCCCATTCCTGACCAAGCACATTTACTACCTCCCACCAAATTATGCAGAATGGATGCCCCAGACATTCAACCTGGAATCCACCAAGAAAGGTGGTGCTTTGCCTTGGATGAGTGGGCAAGACTCGATGGCTACGCAGAAGAGAGACTAGAGAGTCTAATTACCTGGATGAAAGACTTTGGCTTTCTAATTTCAGGGATGGATAGGAGCTTCAAAATCTCAGTTGAGCTTTGGAGCAACAAGAAAGCTTTCCTTCTTACACATGAGAAAAAGGCTCGTTAAGAATATCTGTTACTTGAGGTGAAACTCAGAAGGGGTTGCTTTGGAGATGGTGGGAGTAGACTCCAAAATCGGGGAGCTGGGGAGTCGTAAGCCATGGGAATGCAATTACAAGAGACCCCTTGGTGTGTAAGGGCAGAAAAGCTCGTCTGCTCCCCGAAACGTGATTGAGCGAACCCAGGGAATCATTGCTGAGTGGGGGAGATCCAGGGACCACAGGCACGCTGATCCCCAAAGTGCCTGATGGGCACTGTAGACCTCAGGTTTATGGAGTTTGTTGTTGTTAATTAAATCTCTCTCTATAGCCCATATCAAGAATATTTACTAGTTAGGACATCCATTTTTCTCCTCTGGGAAAACCCAGAGAATTTTTATACTCTGATTATATAAACTTGCAGCCTCTGTCGGTGAAATCTTGAATGTAAGGATTCAGGTATAATTCTCAACTTGAGAGACACAAACAAGAAAATGAGAGATGTAGGAAGCAGTGCTAGCAGGACATTCCATTTTTGCCTTGGTTATTTTTTTGTCTCTTGCCATATCTACATTGATCCAAAAAAGAAATAAATTTTTTTCTTTTCTTTTTGCTTTGAAAATGAGATCTGTCTTTTTGAAAAAGAACCCAAGGAGACACACACTTCAGGCAAAATAAAAATATATACCTTTCTTCAGGGCTCTGACCATTTACAGCTCTTACATATGATTGCTTTCCTCTGGTGTAATAATTTATTGCCTGTTGGTTCACTATTTCGGAGGTTCACTTTTCTCTTTGGCTGCCAGTGTGACTCCATTAGTGGTAATGAACTGTGTCGTGGGTAATCACACCATCAAGACCCATGTACCTTAAACCCCCAAACTTGAAACCTTCCCAGCTCTTAGTCTTGCAAAGATAAAAACAACAATGACCTGCAAAAACAGAGACCTGAGAACCTCTGGAGATATTAAGTTTAAGCTTAATAATGAGTCATTAATAAATAAGATGCAGTATAATTATCAATATGAAGCACATTTAATAATTAATATCTTGCAAACAAAAGAGAAATGAAATACCAAGTGGAATTAGACAGAGGTTATATTCAGTTCCCCTTGAGGATCTTGCCTGGAAGGGGAATTCACAAACTGTTTAAAATTATGAAAGAGGCTTTTCCCCAAAAATCAACTAGTGAGCCACTTAGCAAATAGTGGTCTTACAAGCTTTACCCATGCTTGATTATAAAAGTACAGTTCCATTTAATTACAGCTTTTCACCTTTCAATGAAGTACCAAAAGGTTTGGATGAATGTGATTCATAAAAATGAAAGTAATTGAAATACAGCCTCTTTTATCTGTCATTCTTATTATCTAGGACTTTTCAGCTGGTATTCACTGGCAGTAACTTCCAGTTTTAACTGACAATCCCACTTTTCAATGAGCGGCAGTTTATTGAGTATGATAAGGGAGTTAATGTTCACTGAGTATTCACCTACGTAGATGGATTATTGCACTGGTTATCGCATGGAGTTCTCTTAACAAGCCTGGGCGAGCAAGTTTATTAACCTCAGATAATAGACCAGAAATTCCATCCTAAACGAGGCTAAGTCACTTACCCAAGATCAAAAGTAGTAGATCGGAAATTTCATTCCTGATCATTTTGATACCTAAGCCTGTCATTTTTCAGTTCTGACTCCTAAATGTATTTGTAAATATATATGAAGTCCTTGTTGCTTTCCAAATGGCTATATCTCAAGTTCCATTTTATTTCTTTTTCTTTATGAGAGAGGGATAGTTAGAGAGCGACAGAGAGAGTGAGAGAGAATCAATTTTGCTTAGTTTTTCATGTGGCTGTCACAGCTCTGACACTTCGTTGTATACATGGTGCTGGGGTTTGAACCCACATCCTTGTGCAGGCCAGGCAAGCGCCATAGCTGCTGAGCCACAGCTCCAGCCCCACATTATATTTCTTTATATAACAAGTGTATCAATCATCCGTGATATTTAGCAGTTAGTTGGACAACCACTGGGAGAAGGACAAGAGCACTTTCCAAGTCACTATTTAAGAGGAAAATCCAGCCAGGGCCCAGCGTTGCTGCCCGGTCAAATCTGTGAGCAACAGAGAGAAGCAAGTTTGAACCATCACTCATGAACTTGGCCCTTCTCGAGTTTGTCCCCATTGCTCCGAGCTCTCAGCTCTGCAGAGGGGTTGCAAAGAGCTGCAGTTTCTTTCCATCACTTTCAGCTTAGCATGAGCAGTTCCACCCTTCAGCATGAAATGTTCACTTTAGACTAGATTAAAACCAGAAAGGTATTGCATGATGTATTTGAAGGTTCTCGGCTGTAATGCTTATGCATTTTAATCCCTGTCTTCTTCAAGAAGGCCAACCACTGAAGCAGGATCTGAGATTTTCTTAGGTATGATTGTTCATTTAATCATGGGCCCAGCCCTTTATCATCTGTGTTTTTAGGGGCCCCGATCTTATTGTCTCCCAAGAAGCAGCTCCTTGCATGCTGTAAGCATAATAGATATTCCATACTTTTTAAATTTGAATACATGCATTTGTATTTGTTTTTCAAATTCTGTTCAAAACAACTATTAATTCTGTTCACATTGTGCAAATCTTACAAGTTTTACCAATAAGCATCTTTTAAGATGATAACAATAATAATAGATCCACTTGAAATTATTTTACAATAATCCAACATTCAAATCTCAAATTTCAAATTCCCACAGAGCCTACCTTTTTGATAAATTCTTTTTTTCTTTTAAAGAGAGAAGGACAGTGTGTGTGTGAGAGAGAGAATCATTTTTTATTGAGTTTTTCACATGGCTTTCATTGCTCCGACACTTAGTTGTATACATGGGTGCTGGAGTTTGAGCCCATGCATTTGCTCATGCCAGGCAAGCGCCATAACCACCGAGCAGCCGCTCCAGCCCCTGATAAATTCTTAATAGTCTTGGAGACTGGAAACCAGATTGTGACAAGTATGTTTCCCAAAAACTAGAATAGATTTTTACTGAAAAGTGATATATCTGATAGAATGTGTTGTTAAACGGCCAAACATAATTTAAAAACACAAACAAATGAATAAAAAAATAATATTAGAGTAACAACTCTATCTTAAACAAATTATGTTATTTTACAAGTTTTAATACTAAAATGAGTATAAGGAAAAGGACACAACGTGTCTTACCCTCAATGATCTTTCCCTACCGAGGTGAACAATATCAGGAAGCCTTAGGTTACAGAAATTCCCACATCTCAAGGGTCAGAAAGGCAGTTGGCACCACTTCCTGTGATCACAGGAAAATGAAAGAGAAACAAAATCACCATGGGAATATGAACTTGGCATAAAGGTGTCCAAAAGAAGTGATCTTTCCAAATAGAATTGTTGGACTACCCTATAGAAATAGTCTCTGCCCTATAGAAATAATCTTTCCCCTATAGGTATAGTCTCTTACCTATAGGTATAGTCTCTCCCCTGTAGATACAGTCTGTCCCCTATAGATACACTCTCTCCCTATAGATAAGTCTCTGCCCTACAGATACAGTCTCTCCCCTTCAGAAACAGTTTCTCCCCTACAGTCCCCTATGGATACAGTCTCTGCCCTACGGATACAGTCTCTACCCTATGGATACAGTCTCTGCCCTATGGATACAGTCTCTCCCCTACGGATACAATCTCTGCCCTACAGATAACAGTCTCTCCCCTATGGATACAGTCTCTCCCCTATGGATACAGTCTCTCCCCTATGGATACAGTCTCTCTCCTACGGATACAATCTCTGCCCTACAGATACAGTTTCTCCCCTACGGATACAGTCTCTCCCCTATGGATGCAGTCTCTCCCCCATGGATACAGTCTCTCCCCTATGGATACAGTCTCTGCCCTACGGATACAGTCTCTCCCCTATGGATACAGTCTCTGCCCTACGGATACAGTCTCTCCCCTATGGATACAGTCTCTGCCCTATGGATACAGTCTCTGCCCTATACAGTCTCTGCCCTATGGATAGTCTCTCCCTGTGGACAGATATACTCTCTCTTAAGAGTAGATCACAAACTAGTTCACAGCATTTTGGGGAATGCCCCCCGCTCCGCGTTCAATGCGCACTCTGCTTTTGGCTTCAGCGTGGCTCTCTTGGAAGTGTTTCATTCCCTTCCTCTTCTCGTCCACCTTATTTTCCTGGTTCTGATGTGGAAATGTCCCCCCTTTCCTCCTCATCACTCCGTAAGCTACACAACGTGAAAATCCGCCCTTTGCCTCTCCAGGAGCCTCTCTCTGTCTCTGTGGATAGCTAGCCCTCTTTTAGCAGCTATAATTTCAATGACACTATCATGTTCTTGGCTGTCATTGCCTCACACTGTTCTCAAGTGCTCTCTATCATACATTTTATTTCCCCAAGATAACGGGATTGGGGAAGTGCTTCCCACTGTCTTAGGATCCTTCGCAACAACAAACAAATTAAATCTAAGAAAATATAGATTGATATGCTTTGCCACATTTTGTGATCTCTTTTGTCCTCAACTGACCTATCATGTGCTTTATTCCACCCCCAAATATATATATACATATATGTACACATATTTTACTTTACAGCTTAATCAAACAATGATTTTATCTAATAGCTCTTCCTTCTGATGTGCCAGTCTTTTCTCTTGGAGTTACAATAAAATGTTTTTTAACAAGTTCCCAATTCTTGAGTATTTGAAAATATTTTTTTAAACTTCTCGTTTCAGTTTTTCCTAAATACTTATGTTTGGCCACATTTCCTCATTCTAGAATCAAAACCCCAAATGATTTGGTTTATTTGGGCCTTTTTCCCATTAGAGACAACATCTTTAGAAAAATTTAATTATGCTGAGAGAGTTATAATGGAAGTATCTGTCCATGAGTTACTGTACCATTTTCTTTCTGCTGCTTGAATACTTGTCGTGTATCCCTGAAGATTCTGAAAGCTTTGTCTAAGAAGTAGCCCTCTCACCAAATTGTGGAGTCACATGCAGAGACTTATTTAGGTGGGATCATAATTTCTGCTACTTTATAAATCTGAAGCTATGTTATTACTGCCAGTTCACTTTCATTTTTCAATTTACAGTGTGCTTATAGAGAAAACCATAAATAATTTTTAACATCCTAAAAGTTATTAAAATTGATATTATAACTAAAGGGTTTGTTTTATTAAAGAGATTCCTAAAAGTGCATTAGTTAAAATATTTAGTAGTTATGTTAAAGCAAAGGGAGAAAAGATAGAGTATGCATAACTATTAGTGGTAGTAAATTTTATTGGGATGTTTTTACACTTAACACCATCATCAGGCATAAAAGCACTACAATTTGATATCTTAAGAATTTCAATAAGAAATGGTATGTGTTTATAATTGTCATGTTCATATTCTAGACAACTAAATGTTCAATATGTTAAATTAAGATCTGATGTTAAACAGACCTCTTTGCCTTGCAGTATTGGTCAAAACAACACATTCTTTTCCCATCAATATCAGCGATTAATAAATTTGTATGCTTCTCTCTGTTATAATGATATTTTGTAAAATACTTTGTAAATAATATATGCTTCACTAAAAGTAATTGCATCTTTAAAAGGGAAAAACTGAAAATTTTTTTTAAGAGAGAGAGGGACAGTGAGAGAGAGAAAGAAAGAATCAGTTTTATTTAGTTTTTCATGTGGCTTTCTCTGCTCTGACACTTCATTGTGTACGTGGTCCTGGGGTTCGAACCTGCGTCCTCACGCATGCCATAACCACTGAACCACTGCTCCAGCCCCTGCAAAGTTACCTTTTAAAACATGGAGAAGAAGCAGAGAATTCTGAACAGGAGAGAATAATGAGAATAATAAATGTGGAGAATAAAAACTTACATTCCCTAATTAACTGTCCAAAATATGACATTTTTTTTTCAACAGAGCCACGGAAATGTATCCAGTCTGCACCACAGTAGGTGCACAGGTACCTGCCTCCCTTTCAGTTGTCTGCCTAGGCTCCGTCCCTTTACAGTGGTGTCCTCTCCCCTCCAACATCAGTTCTCTCTTTTTTTTTTTATTTTTGAACAACTATACAAGTATTTAATAAAATAATATAAAATGTGTATAGATTCTGGATATTACAATTACCCCCAGGAGTGCCCCCCCAATTATCCACCCTTATCCCTCCCTTCCCCTTCCCACAATATCTCTAAAAAAGGATTATATTGTATAACATTACATCTTATCTGGATTTAACACATGATAATAGACCAACTTTCTCACTGGCCAAGGTCTAGTCCCAACCTCCACAGATGAGTGGAGACAATTGACCATTAGTTCTCCGGGTTAAGCTGATTTTATTCAGCATAATTTCTTCCATAGCCATCCATTTACCTTCAAAGGCTCCAATATCATTCTTTCTAATTGCTGTGTAAAATTCCATGGTATAAATGTACCACAGTTTTTGGATCCGTTCATCCAGTGAGGGACATCTGGGTTGTTTCCATAGCCTAGCAATGGTAAATTGTGCTGCTATAAACATAGATATTGCTGTGTCACTATAATGTGCTGATTCTAAATCCCCTGGAAAAATACCCAGGAGTGGAATAGCAGGGTTGTATGGTG
>PVKS010002283.1:53775-121114 GCA_004027875.1 Aplodontia rufa
CACTGCTTTCCAGAGGGGCTGTACCAGTCTGCAGCTCCACCAACAGTGTGTTAGTGTGCCTATCTCTCCACAGCCCCTCCAGCATCTATTATTGTTTATTTTCTTCATCTTTGCCATTCTGACTGGTGTAAGGTGATATCTTAATGTGGTTTTCATTTGCATTTCTCTGATTACTAGAGATTTAGAGCACTTTCTCATGCATTCATTGGCTTGATCAATGTCCTCTGGTGAGAAGTCTCTATTTAGCTCTTTGGCCCATTTATTTATTGGGTTGTTTGTATTTTTGTAGTTGAGATTTTTGAGGATTTTGTAGATTCTGGATATGAGACCCTTGTCAGAGGAATCATAGCCCATGATTCTCTCCATTTCCGTAGGAAACCTCTTGACTCTTTTGATTGTTTCCTTGGCAGTACAAAAGCTTTTTAGCTTTATGGCATCCCATTCGCTGATTTTTGACTTTACTTCCTTCACTTTTGGAGACATGTTGAGAAAGTCTTTGTCTACTCCCAAATGCTGAAGTGTTGGACCTAATTTGTCTTCTATCAGTTGCAAGGTAGCTGAACATCAGTTGTCTTAAGCTCTATGCTCAACTCCTTGTCTCTTAGTTTTTCAATTAATAATTTTAATAAAATAATGCATTATTTTCTAGCCAGGAATGCAAATGAAAAGACAAACGCTGTGAGAATTTATCAATGTGCTATTCACCTCTCCTGACTCAGTGTTGTAACAACCTGGGGTTAGTAACCTACGGTCTGAGTTCTGACAGGGTGCCTGTGAAGATTGCTACGTAGAGGCTGGAGCGCTGGCTCAGTGGTTACAGCGCTTGCCTGGCATTTGCGAGTCCGCAGGTTCGAACCCCAGCACCACATACACAATGAAGTCTCAAGCAACAACAGCCACATGAAAAATGAAACAAAATGGATTCTCTCTCTCTCTCACTGTTCCTCTCTCTTAAAATAAAAAATATTGCTTCTTATTGCTCTTACCACTCCATACCTCATAGGCCTGCGGTGCTTCATGTTTTCCACTGAGATCAAGTAACTTGGAAAAGCAAGCCATGTCTCCACAAAGCTTTCTGGGTAACTGACATGGAAATCTCACGTCCATGTCTCATCTGTGCCTGGTTTGCTTCTGCTCCTTCCCTCCCCACTTCTCCATCACCACTCACCAGAAGCATCCCCTTCTCCAAAAGTCTTTGCTGACCCTCCTGTCTCCGCCTCTGTGCTTCGGTGCCCTCCTTCATGGTCCTCACTATCACTCTGCAATTGTCTATTCATCCGTCTGTCTTTCATACAATTCTGTCACCCACCCTTAGAGCTCCCTCCAAGTAGCCACCGTGTTTTTAAAGCACCGTGTCTCTGCTAGCTCTTATCAATTCAAATGAGTGCATGGCTGTGTTCTTGAACAGCCTCCTCTCAGAATCTCCTAGACTTGCGAGCCTCATCCTGATTGTCCCCCTTTCTCGTTTCCATCTTCATCTCCTCTAACTTTTGTCAGGTTGTCTGATCACGCAAATGGTCCAGTCACTCAGGACTGATGATTTCTCTGCACAGTTTCACACCACAGGTCTGCAAAAGGGTCATTCCAATTAAAATCCTTTCAGTTTTGCATGCAGTGAAAAATCAAGGTCAGGTTTAAATGATGTTACCTCTATGCTCCCAGAGCACTTTGATCATCACACTAATGTAGCATGAACCACATTGTATCGGAGCTGGTAATCTATCTCTTTCCTACCATATTGAACTCTTTAATGAATAAGAGCAATTTGGTTTGTCTTGGTACATTCAGAAAGGTTAAGGGATTTGCTCAAGATGGAAAAACAGAGGAAAAACAAACTCAGGTATTCTGTCTCCCAGCCCAGTATTCTAAAAACAGTCCTGAACTTACCTTTCTCTTTCACAAAGCTCAGGAACTTTGTTATATTGCTAATATTGATACACATAAGCAAGCACATATATGTATGCACACACATGTGCATATATTTTTCTTCGTGTCTTTTTATGAAACATGTAACTCAAACATATCTGGAAATGGTAAGCGTAGGTGGTTAATGAGGGAGTCCCCATTGGGAAAAATTCTCAATGGAAAGCCATGCAAACTACTGTGATATTATCTACCACTATTATACATGTCTTTTTTTTTTTTTTAAGAGAGAAGGACAGTGAGAGAGAGAGAGAGAAAGAGAATCAATTTTATTTAGTTTTTCATATGGCTTTCATTGCTCCAACACTTTGTTGTGTACGTGGTGCTGGGGTCTGAACCTGTGTCCTTGCACATGCCAGGCAAGCACCGTAACCTCTGAGCTACAGCTACAGCCCTATGCACGTCCTTTTGCTGACATGTCCTATACCTAAATAAGGTTCTGGTGCACCAGAAGAAGAATTCTGAAGGTTGACTATCTGCCTTAATATCTTTACATGAAAAGAAAAAGCCTTTGAAATATTTCTGTATGAAAACCAATTTTGGAGGGAAAATTGCCTGTTAAGCTATAATGAAGCCTGACTTCAACCAGCCAAGGACTGGTCTATTTTCTGGGCCATCACTAAACCTCCTTCACATTTGCTGACAGCAGTTTGAATACTCAGTGGAAGGCTCTGGGGGGCAGGAGGGAGGGAGAGAGGGTTTACTTTAAGTAGGCCAAGTCGGCTTGAAGCAAGTGCAGTCCAAGCACAGGTCTTGGAATCCAGGGCTTTCTGAGCTGTAATCCGAGATCAGAGACTGATCCCTCCTGTGACCTAGGATAAATGAGTCAACCTTTTTACATTGGTGTCCAGATCCTCTAAGCAGGGATAATAATCCTGACCTCAGAAGGCTAGTGTATGAATTAAACATCTGCAAGGCCTGATCTTAAAGTCAGGCAGAAGGAAGCACCTCACTCTTTGCAGATTCAGTAGTTCTTTCAACTTAAGTTAACAAGAGTTGGAAGTTTGCTTGGGTGTTTCTGCTCATAGAGCAAATGACAGCTGATGCTGGTATCTGAATTGCATAAAAGTACTGTTGCTGCCTCCAAAGGAAGTTGGACTCAAAAGTGAAAGAAACATGGCTGTCATCCAAGACAGTGACTCCACCCCAAACCATCATGCCTGGTTCTTCCTGCTTGTATCTGTGACAAGGGTGTCTGAGTTTGGCTCTTCCAGACACTCAGACAGTGGTTGACTTTGCTGAGCATGGCTCCAAGCACTGAGTCTTATCAGCATGTTTTTGTTGTTTATGTCAAGAGTTTCCATTTATTTGGGGAAAGATTCAAATTACAATCACCAGTAGTTCAAGGGTGAGGCTATTCAATATTTGGATGCTCTCCCCAAAGTGGGTGATACAAATAAGATTCTGCTACATTAGCAACACAGTTAAACATACAGAATCAAGGCACTTTTAGAGTGAGGGATGTGTTCTGAAACTTCACTCGTAATTCCACATTCACTCAAGTGAAGGTTAATGTTCTTGTAGGAAAAAATGTAGAGAGGAGGTACACACTTGGAAGGGCTAATGCTAAAGCCACTGTCATATATTTTTAACTTCATATCACTCTTTCTTTTCTCAGAATATCTCTTTGCCATGTCATAGAGTCTGCTTCCCTCCAGTAGCAACAAAACAGCGTGGTAGGCAATTGTCCTCAAACTGATTGTCTCTTGCTGTGCAACCCGTCACCCCCAAAAGAAGAGAACTTAAAACAATATTTTTTATTCCAGGATTTTTGTTGGTCAAAAACCTGAGCATTTCTTACGTGGGTCCTCCGGATTAGGGTTGCTCCCTGTCATGAGACAGTCAAGGGTCAGGAGGAGCTGTGGTCTTCTCGAAGCTCATCCAGGGAAGGACAGCCTGCCAAGCATACTTGGAACATGGCTGCTGGCAGGACCCAGGTCTTCCCAGGATGCTGGAATGGGAGCCTCATTTCCTCACTAGCTATTGGTCAGAGGTCACCCTCAGCTCCTTTCCATATGGCCCTCTCCCTATGGCAACTTGCTTCATCACAACATGTAGGCAAGAAGAGCTGCACAGAGAGGGAGAGACAAGACTGAAGTCACAGAGAGGGAGAGACAACACTGAAGTCGGTGTTTTGTAACAACATCAGAGGTGACATCTCATCCCTGTTGCCGTCTTCTATCCATGAGAAGTGTGTTGCTAGGTCCAGCTCACACTCTAAGGGCATGGGTTACACAAGACTATGAACCAGAACATGGATCATTGGAGGCCATGTGAGGACACCTACCATAGACTTCTGAATATTGTGTGTTATATTTCATTTTCTTCCAACATTATTGACATTCTAGAGTGTTTTTAGTATTAGCATAAGATTTACTACTTAGCGAATGCTTTCATGACATTGTTATTAGATATAAAGGTAAGAGCCACTCAAATCATTTGGGGAGCCATGGAACTGTCACTCAGAGTGTGGGTAGCAGGACACAGGCAAGGATGGCAGGGAACTGTGTAAAGGATAAGGTGGCATGACCTTGTGATAAGAGCATCAACGCATTTTACAATTCATTCAGATCGGTATTCAAATAATTGCTCTCAAATAATATAATTCATGAAAATTGGGGGGGCTTGAATTTGCATTGGTTTTGCCCATAAAGTGAGACTTTACTGGTGTGCCATGTTACATGATTTCAAATTTGCATAAAAGACGACCACACACTATGCCTCTGAGTGAGAATACGTGAACATGTTTGTGAAAATAAAGCCTGCATTCCACGTATGTCTCTAAGTGAAATATTGTTGAAATTTTGTCTGTGGGTTCGTTTGGACCAGTGTTAACACAAAGTCATATGCTTCATACTTGTGTAAGTTCCCTAATTTTGAAAAATAAAAAGGTTGCTAAAAATAATATCCTATTCTGGGTTGGTAATATATGTATTTATATAGCAACATATCTGTGAGCGTACAAAGAATGGGTGCAACTTAGGGGAAAAAATTTATCTCCACCTTCATGAAAACAACTCAAGTTACATTAGCTAAAAAGAGAGGATCACCATCACGATTTATATTCCTTCTTTAGAATAATCACTTAGTTAGAAAGATAATCCCAACCTGAGAAAGCCATTCAACTCTCATTCTGATGTTGTTGAATATATATTTAATTAGAAGTATTATTTTTAATATGTTTACTAAACGAGTCCCATTATAGTTGTGGCCAGATACTTCTACTCCCTAGCAGCTCCTTTAAAAATATTCTCCTTTTCTTCTGAATTGTTTTCTACTTGCTATTTCCAAACATATGGCTATTTAGATTGTCTTCAGCTTAGTGATCTGAGACAAGATAGATGGCAAAAGATAGAATCTGCATCATCTGAGGGAAGATGGAGAAAAAGAGGAAGTTCAATTTTTTTCCCTTCAAACTTTGTGTCTATGATGAATTAGCTGCTGACTTTGTGGAGAAAGAGTCCCTTCCATGAGGCTACAAAGCATTATTTGTGCTTCTGAAAAGCAGAAGCTCTTCTAGGTCCATGGCTTCAGCTCCTACAACACAGTGCAACTTATAATGTATTAATTGAGGAACAGTAACTAGAAAAAAAGAAAAAACCTAACCACTCTTCTGCCTACTTATCAGACTATATGTTTTTGGTCCTGACATCAAACTTCAAGTGGAATTTAGATACATCAGAATCCCGGTGGTCAGAATCCACGGGGATGACATGCTGTTGTAAAACACAGTTCAAGAAGCCATGGAGGTTGACGTAGTTTGCTAGGGCTGCCATCACACAGTGCCATTGTAAGTCTGGTGGCTTCAGAAACAGAAGTCCATTGTCTCTCAGTTTTGGGGACGGGATATTTGAAATCAAGGCAGAGTTGGTTTCTTCCAGGATCCCAGAGGAAGCATACGTTGTAGGCCTCTCTCTTAGGTTGGTAGATGGTGTTCTGCCCATATTCTGGCATCACCTTCCCCCAGTGCATATGTGTGTCCCAGTTTCCCCCTTTATGAGGACACCAGCAATTCTGGATTAAGTTCCATCCTAATGTCTTCACTGTAACTTGGTTACCAAACAAGGTCACATTCTGAAGTACTGGGATTTGGGAATTCAACTTGTGAATTTAGGGGGATTACAATTCAATCCAACCCATCATCTTAATCCATTCAGTCTGTCAGAACAAGATAGTCTGGTGTCTTATAAACAACAGAAGTTTATTTCTCATAGTCCTGGAATTTGGGAAGTCCAGGGTTAGAGTGATGGTAGATTTGGCAGATAGGGAATTTTTACGGTAACTTGTAAATCTTATTCATAGCAGCTGTCTTGTCACTTGGTTCTCACATGGCATGAGAGATAAGGCACATCTCTGGCTCCTCTTTGTATGAACACACATCCCATTCCTGTAAGAAAATATTAGAGAGCATAAGACAAATATTTTCAAATTTCTGAAACACTGGGGTGAAAAAGATGGATGAGATTTTCCTGGGATGATCTCAAAGACAAAGGTAAAATGAACATGCAAAGTTAGGGAAATAAAAGCCTCCATTCAGGACAAGAAAGTAGAATCTTGAAGAACCTACATAATATTCTATAAGAAAGGCTTTGGACTTTACAGTCATGGCAACAATGATATAAAATGTCACCACTAATAACTGTTAGATGTGGACTTTGGACTTGTTTTGATGTTGCTGTTTTATTGTTGTTATTTAATTTATTTTACTTTCTGTGTTGGTTATTACTTTTTTTTGAAAAGAGAGTCAAAAAAAGTTAATTTTATTTTTTCTTCTGGTTTTTGTTTTTCCTCCACTTAGTTCTGTGTGTGGTCCTGTGGATCAAAACCAGGTCCTCACACATGCCAGGCAAGCTCTCTATTGCTGAGCCCCTCTCTAGCTTTTGACTATCACTCTTTAGTAAAATGGAAGAAATACCATGGTTTCTGTGAAATCTAAATGAGATGATGTGTATTCAACATCTGGGACCACATTCAGTCCAGAGTAGAACTCAGAAAACATAGTTATTAATATCATTATTATGATTTAGAGTTTTCTAATTATTGTAAGGCACTGAGATATTCACTTCACAGATATTACAGAAATTCTTGCACTTTTTGGAAGTTGGATAGGGGGTTTTTCGGGAAACTTTTAAATTGATATTTTATGGTTCTAAGTGGATTCGGCAACTCGGTTTTATATCTTTCCCCTGAACAAAAGGAGAGCTGCTATTGCTCACTTGGATTGTATCAATCCTCAAATACTTAATTTCATAAGTTGTAGCAAGATTTTCTCTTGCCATGTGTTTCATTAATATTGAAAAATACCTGTGTAAACACCAACATCAATATTAATGTAATCTGCAATGTCAAATATTGTCACAAAGAGCTGTACCAGCTATTCTACTGAAGCAGCTCTTTCACAATGAACACAGCCTCTAAATATAAGTCCATTGTGGGTTTATTGGAATAAGTACAGATTAATATCTTCCTCATGCAAAGAAATATAAGAGAATATATTGTCCATTCATATTTCAGTTCCCACATTATAAAAATATCCTTCGGGTCCTCTGTTACATGCCCAAAGATTGCCATTCACTGAGAATATGTAATAAATCTCAGAAGCTTAAAAAGCTAAGGAAAGATCTTAGTTGCTGGAATCACATGGAAAACAGAGTTATGAGTTTGAGTCTTTGACAAGTTAGAGGAATTGAGAAACACTTTTGACTTCTCACTGAAACACCAAGAAAGCAAAAAACATGTTCTCCCTTCTTCAGGGAGATTTCAATTTCATAGTCTAACCAAGCAGGTAGACATTCATTTAGTAAAATGCTGGTGCTATGATTGGTGAAGTACAGTTATTGAAGGGTAGGTCGGATGCACATCTAATCCCAATCTTGATGGCTGGAAGTGCTCAGAAGAGGAAGTGTTCTGAGCTTAGACCTGAAGGTTTAGCAGTTTTCATTAAAAGGAGGAGAGAAGAGGGTTCTAGAAGAGAAAAATGTGAGTGTGGTGCTCAGAGCCAAGAAAATTTGTACACCAAAGGAGGACCACCAGAATGTACCTGGAGTCAGGAGGAACCTAGTGGGGTAGAAAAATATCTTATGAACCAGAGGTCAGAAAACTTGCCCTGACCATTAAGTAGCAGTGCCCCTAACTCCAGCCCATGAAGGCAGAAAGCAATGTATATCATTAAATGTCAGCCAGCGTTCAAGTCCTTACACTGTTTAAGATCTTTCATGGAAAAAAAAAATAAATGAATTGAAGAAGGTCACGGTACACTCTTCAAATGAGCTACGGAAACAAAGTTGTGGATTTCTCAATGCTATGCTTGTGAAAGCCAAATCTCTTTCTCCCTCATCTTTGCTGTAGTTCACAATGCTCAGCAGCGTGAAAACATGCAGACCTGAATCGAGAGGTACTTCTCTCTCAAGAATTGAAGATGGAGTCATTCAACTGGGACTTTTTTTTTTTCCAATGGAGGATTGAATGGGAATGGACTTTCCTTATTAAGAGGAAAAATGAGCGCTCTGTGGTGCTCTGGAGAACATCCCAGACACAAGCGTGGGAATCTGACAGACACTCCAGTCTTGCTGGCAGAACTGAGCCTGTGTCCCTTACATTGGTCCTTTCCTTTGTTTCAACTCTTTGTCTTGCTCCTTCCTTCACCCACAGTGGAAGCAGTCCAAACACCCCAGTTTCTTCAAGCCTCTGTGTCCTTATTATCAACCCTCCCTCTGTCTCAGAACTCTTTACCCTTGATATGCAGTGCAGTTTCCCAGGTAATGCTCACACAATTACACACGTCATCTCTGTTCAGTTTCTCCCATGCCCTCCTGGGTTAGATCTGAACCCACATTCTTCACTGTCCTTCCTTAACACTCACTTGATACTCCATCTCCACATTTCTGCACTTACTTTTTGAAACACTTCCTTCCCCCCTGTTATAATGTTGGATACACTAGGCCCTCAATGAGTGTGTGTTAACTGAATGAATGTTGAATATGTGAATGAATGAGGTAGGCTATAATACAGAATTTTAAAGCACAGATTCTGCAGTTCAACTGCTTGGTTTCAAATCCTTTCTTTTACCAGGGTGGGTGAATTTGGGAAAATAACTCTAAGTCACTGTCTCAGTTTCTCCATTATAAAATGGAAATGATAATAATACCACCTGCTGCTTGGAATTTTTAGGACGTTTTAAATGAGTAATTATTTGTGAGACACTACAAAGAGTTTCTGGGACACAGCATTAAGCATGTCTGCAAACTATATTGATGTACCAGAGCAAGGTGAAAAGCACTTGAGTATAGTCCACAGAGACTGGGAGCAGAGGCGATGTCACAAGCTGTAAGGAAGCAACACTGCTGTGTTTGTTGACTAAGGAATAAAGACATTGGGACCAATCTCGGGATTCTATTATGGTCACTGAAAGGGGAAGGCTGGCCTCCTCCGTGAGTTCATTCCTTCTAATCATTTGCTCACCTGGAAAAGCACAGAAGGTCTGGCCTTGAAGGATAAACACAAGCAACTTCTCCGGGAAAGAAGGAGTCTGATGTTTTAAAGACAACAATGGTGTGCTCTGAATAGTAGGGAAACAGAATAGCCTTTATTCTGTTCCGGGATCCCATCCAACACACTCCTAAGAGTCCTCTTAGCTGTGACAGTTTCTCAGACTTTTCTTATGGCTGCAAAACATTCGTCTACCATACATTTAGTGGCTTATGTAGTATACACTCATCTTCTAGTTCTGTGCAGTGGTATACATATGAACATGTCCTATTGGTTGAAGAAAAATGAACAGATCTTCCCTTAAGGATGATGAAGTTGAAACTACAGGCCACCCCTATCTAACTAGAATACTGACCTACAGAACTACCTTTCCCTGTCCCCCAGCCTCTGGGAACCACCACTCTATTCTCTATGTCTTTAAGATCAACTCTTTTAGGTTCCACAAATAGTGATATCTAGTGCACAATAGGATGACTATAATTAGCAATAATGTGTTATATACTATGTTGCTGGGTCCACAAACTTGTACAACCACTCTGGAAAGCAGTTTGGAGACTCCTCATAAAACTAGGGATGGAACCACCTTACAGCCCAGTCATCCGACTCCTGGATATTTTCCCAAAAGAGCTAGAATTGACATACAACAGAGACACACTACATCAATGTTTACAGAAGATCAATTTGTAACAGCTAAACTATGGAACCAACCCAGATGCCCCTCACTGGATGAATAGATTAAAAAACTGTGACACACACACACACACACACACACACACTCTCTCTCTGCTATTAGAGAGTACAATATCATGGCATTTGCAGCCAAATGGACAGAAATGGAAAAAATCATGCTGAGTGAAATATCCCAAACACAGAGACTTTAAGGCTGAATGTTTTGTCTCATATGTGGAAGCTAGAGAAAAACCTAAGACAGGATGAAAGATAGCTAAGTTTAATTAATAAACTCACCAAAGTTGAAACTTCAGACAATCTTAGGGAACACTAATTATGAAGGTGGGGGGAAACAGGAGGGAGGCTGGGAGGGGAGAGAGGGAAAAGGAGATTATCAATACAGCTCAACTGCCATGAGAAGCCTAATTATACACAGGCAGGCAGAGAAACTCAAACATGTCAAAAATTAATATACATATACACGATCATTTCCCATGATCACGTGGGGGTATCAGAGGAGACATGAGATCGGAGAATGGATGAAGAGGGGGAGATCCTGGACTAGGATTGGACTTAACTTACTTTGTCAATATCCATGTATGCCTGAATATGTAACAATGATTCCCTCCAATATGTAAGACTATGGCAAACAAATTAAAAAGGAGAGAGAGAAAAATAATGCATTATACATTTACAGAGGATTTTTTTTTAAAGAGAGAGGATCAATTTTATTTTTTCATCTGGTTTTTGTTTTCCCTCTACTTAGTTGTGTATGTGGTGCTGGGGTTTGAACCCAGGTCCTCATGCATGTCAGGCATGCGCTCCAACTGCTGAGGAACCTCTCCAGCCTCTCCAGAGGAGTTTGAATGTTCTCACCATAAAGAAATTATAAATATTGCCAGGCATGGTGCTGCACACCAATAATCCCTGCTATTCGGGAGTCTGAGGCAAGGGATCACAAGTTTGAGATCAGTCTGTTCACCTCAGTGAGATCTTGTCTCAAAATAAAATAAAAAGGACTGGGTCCTATCCCCAGTGCTATAAAAGAGGAGGAAGAAGAAGAAGGAAAAGGAAAAGAGGAAAAAAATCAAGAAGTGGAGGAGGAAGAAGAAGGGGAGGAGGAGGGGAGAGGTAGCAGGAACTGGAGAAGGAGAGGGAGAAGCAAAAGGGGGAGGAGGGGAGGAGGAGGAAGCAGAGAAATGATAAGTGTTCAAGGGATCAAATATCCTAATTACCCTGATATGATCATTACATAATGTATATATGTAACAAAACATCATGTTGGACCTCACAAATATATACAACTATTACCTATCTGTCAAAAATAAAAATAAAACAAGAAAAACAGAATTAAAAATACACACTTAATATACACACAAATATTGGCAGCCCTCGCTTTTCATATTTATATTTATACGTGTGTATGTATATAAGTATATATTAATTAGCATGGTTTAATTAAATAACACCAGTGCAATAACCTGGCTCAAATTTCACTTGCATGTGAGTTGCAATCATGCTCGTTTCTAAACACTTACCGAGACTAGGATGGATGGTGCTGGACTTCTTATCATTCCACTTCCAATATGATTCAGCAGCTTTTTTGTGCCTCTGACAATTGACACACTATTCTCTAAGTTTGTTTGGCTTCTAACACTTTATTCTTTCAATGCCTTGAAATATCCCCAAGAACTTTTTCTCCCTTCTTTTTGTAATGTGATGCCTTTTTAGCCAGCATCGCTTCCTCTCCTATGTCCCCTTCGTCCTTCATCACAACCGCTTTTCTCTTTTGTGCTCTGTTCTCTTCGGCAAGTTCCCAGGGTTCATATCTAGAGAGCCGCACAGGGCAGCAGAGTCAACACCCGTGGCCAGCCGTCTCCTTTCACATCTCATTTCGTATCTGGTAGTATGACTTTGTCCTGTCACACAGTTCTGTGCTTCAATCCGTTTTGTAAACTGTCACGCATCAATCACAGGGAGAGGTGGAGACAACACAATGTCATGATTTGCTCTCTGTGAGTTAACGAAAGAGCAGATGTGCAGTAACCATAGTGAGGTGGTTGGTCCATCTTTTCTTTCCACAGTGACTCCTGAAGTGAAGTGATAGCAGAGAAGTTTGTCCCTCCTCATCTCAAGGTGTGAGTTTCCCAGCACACTCTGGCTATTCCCGAGAATTGTGGGTGAGCCGGGGATGAGAACTGGGCTGTCCAAGGCCACCCAGAGTTTTCCTGCACTGAGCCCTCACCTGTGCTCCCCCTTCCTCTTCCTCAACGTCCTTTCTTTTCTTTTCCCCGTTTATATCTATCGGTCCTCCTTGTGGAATCCCAGCTGCATGATTGGTTCCTCCTGAACTAATCGTAGGGGATGCCTCGGTCAGCGGTCAGCAACCTTCTGACAATCTCCTTCCCCATATGGTTCCAGTTCTTCCCAGCAATATGTCTGCAAGACGACAAATACTGATCCACAAATACTGACGATCATACTGATTGTCTCTCGTGATAACTGGGAATCCGTTACTCTCACACTATCCTTCCACTCTGAGTGGGAGCAGGAAAAAATAACAAAGATTTTAAATTGTATACACACACACTTAGGGACAAGGCTGGTGAATCTAGGAAATATTGAAAAGTGAGGATTGGGATGCTATGCAAACCCTTTACTTCTCTAGATGCTGTCTATTTTTTATTAAGAAATTTATTTGTTGAACAATCAAACACGTTTCCAACAAAACAATATATGTATATTCTGAAAATTAGAATAGAGCCCCCCTAATTACCCACCCTTATCTCTCCCCCCTCCATCCCAATACATCTCTGTGAATGCCTTAAGCTGTGTGTCATTACACCTCATCAGAGTTTAATACATGAGAGTTGACCACCTTTCACACTGGCCAGGATCTGGCTCCAGTCTCCACAGATGAGTGAAGACACTCGACCCTTGGTGCTCTGGGTTATGCTGACTTTGCTCAGCATAATTTCTTCCATAGCCATCCATTTACCTTCAAAGGCTGCAATATCATTGTTTCTAATTGCTGAGTAGAACTCCATGGTATATATGTACCACAGTTTTTGGATCCACTCATCCAGTGAGGGTCATCTGGGTTGTTTCCATAATGTAGCTACTGTAAATTGAGCCACTATGAACATAGATTTTGCTGTATCCCTGTAATGTGCTGTTTCTAACTCCTCTGGAAAAATACCCAGGAGAGGAATAGCTGGATCGTATGGTGGGTTCATCCCTAGTTTTTTGAGGATTCTCCACACTGCTTTCCAGAGTGGCTGTACCAGTCTGCAGCTCCACCAACAGTGTGCTAGTGTGCCTATCTCCCCACAACCCCTCCAGCATCTAGATGCTATCTTACTTATCTGCCAATCACACACTTCACAGTAAATATGCCTGAACACAGGACAGAGATCATCTGGGCCAGGATTCCACCATGGATAACCAACATGCTTCTATTTAAAGAATCTACATTTAAGCAGATTCCTGGGCCCACTTTTACCCTACCATGTTAGAAGTAACATGGGATGGCCGTGAGGTGGCATTGAGAATCTGCATTTTTAACAAGTTACCCAGGTGCTTGTTATGAAGTGTAAAGTTTAAGAATCTCTACTAGCCACTCTTCCTTCAGTACCAAGAAGGAAGAAAAGTAGCCTAATCTCCAAAGTATTCTATTTCATTTCTACAGTCCTTCTAAATAGGCCAAGGGTGATGAAAATGGCATTTTCCCTACTATTCATGTTCATTTCCTTTCCTAAAAGAGGACTATGTGCCCTATCATTTGCCATGAGACTTTCAGTGCTTCTCTTTGGCAAAGGCTCATTTCATGATCAGAAGAGCTTCACACCACACCTGGTCACGTGCCTTATTATGACCAAAGTAATGCAAAAGTGATGTGCATGGTGTCTGGGCTTTGCCCACACAGCTCTGTCTCTCCGCCACAGACTCAGATAGGCCATTTCCTATAGTCTGGATATCCAGATGAAGAAGCTATGCAGACAATAGCACTTCTAGGTTCTACACAGATAGGAGATGAAATAAATTGTCACTGATATTGGCCAGATTATATTGTTAAATTGTGTGCATGTATGAATATGTAAGAACAAATCCCACCAATATGTGCAACTATACTGCATGCATAAAAATGTGGGGGAAAATCTCAATTTTTATTGTAAACCATTGAGATCTTGGATTTTTTTTTTAAGGGAGAGGGACAGTGAGAGAGAAAGAGAGAAAAAAATTTTTTTAATTTAGTTTTTCATTGCTCCAAGACTTCATTGTGTATGTGGTGCTGGAGTTTGAACTTGCATACTCACACATGCTGGGCAAGGGCCACAACTGCTGAGCCACCACCTTGGGTATGTTTTTTTAATGGAGCACAATAGATTTTCAATCTGAGGAGAGAATTTTTTTTTTACTTCCTTTCCTAGAAAAATAATGGTAGATTTGACCACACAAAAGTACAGAGTTAACTTTTGCTATCTCAAAGGTAGTGGACTAAGTGCACCTGCCAATCACCAGTTAAGGGACAGACCCCACATGCATAGCAGTCCCCCCTGCCATAGCCCCCACCCTACACTGTCTCATGGACAACAGGACAGTTCTAATATGCCTCAAAAAATGGAGACAGGAACTATTTGCCTTGCTTCCCTCCTATACATATACAGCTTATTATAAAGTAGCACAGGGCAAATTGTCTTCAAATCTGTCTGAGTATTCTCAAAGCTTTTCCTGTTTGGTTTTCAAAAATCACCTTCTCTTCCATGGCAACAGGACAAGACAAAATGGTTCTGTTTTAATATTCAAGAGCTGTTGTTCTCAGACAATGCAGTGCTGTTCAGCAGGAAAGCCCTATTCAACATGTTAAAAAATTCCCCCCACTCCTCCTTTCTGATATGTTTTGAAGGTGTCCCCACCAAAAGCGTGTGTTGGAAATTTAACCCCCAATACAAGAGTGTTGGGAGTGGGGCCTCATGGGAGGTTTTCAGGTCAAGAGGGTTCCACCCTCACAAATGGATTAATGCAGATTATGAAAGGATCTGAGGCTGTGGGTTCGCTCACCTAATCTCTCACTCTCTCATGCTCTTTGCTCTCCCACCGTGGGATGATGCAGGAAGGAGGCCCATGCTAGATGCACTAGCTCCTTGATCTTGGGCTTCCCAGGCCCAGAACCGTGAGCTGATAGATTTCTTTGTTATGAATTACCTAGTCTGTGTTGTGCTGTTAACACAGCGAAAAAGCACAAGACACACTCGCCTCACATATATGTTACAGATACCCTGACTGATACCTGTGCATGTCCCCAGGTTCATCCTCCTGACAGCGTGGATTACAAACACAAAACAGAATGAAAACTAAGGTGTGCGTGGCTAATCCATCATCATCTATTTCCCACTGTAAGTCAAAAAGAAACAAATGGCAAGACTCAAATTCATAACATCAGTCCAACGCATGCTCTTTGAACCTGGAGGGAGTCCTGCACATGGAGAGGATTACCTAGAAACTACCCTTCCTCAGCTGCTAGCCGTCTAAATAAAAAATGTCATGCAAACTTTTAAATAATAAGCATAAAAATACTGGGAACATAATATCTAATTTGCTGAAAATGCACTTGCATGTGTACTTGATACCTGGGTCACATGTACATCACACAGAATTTTATTAAAGCAATTATCACCTGACACTTGTGCTTCTTGATTAGTTTGATCCCACTGTGTAGTACAAAAACAAATGTCTATATTTGATACTAAAAAGCCAGCAATCCCTCTAGGTGTGATTAGAGCCATGTTGTTTGACACACTGTGATTTCAGATGGTAAGGGGCTAACTTTAAACCCCAAAGATTCATCAGATATAATTTTTCAAGTGTGCTTAAAGGAGCTAACATAAGCTAGATCCCTTAGTTTTTGACATGTTGTATCAAATGCAGAGAACAGGTACTTCCTTATGGAACAGAGCTGTCTACAAGCCACAGTTAGTCCCTAAGGAGAATTGAATGTTCCTTTGCATCATGAACAAAGCCAACTGAGTCAGAAGCCTTGACAGCTGAAATCCCTCTTGCTAGCTGACTTGGAAACCTATAATGCTGGGAACTATTTATATTTGATATTTACCAGGATCCAGGAGTTTCTGAGGCTGTCAAATTAAGACTGGGAAAACGAGGATGCTACAAATGCCGTCAGGACTACCTTAGGAGGGAACAGTCTCCAGGCCAAGATCACCACAAGGAGCCTGACAAGTGGGTTCTTTCCCCTTCTTCCTAGAATTGCAAGAATCCAGAATGTGATAAAATGTCTAGAAGCTGTTCAGCTGGTCCAATACTTCCCTCAATATTTCAGAAGGCTCCAGCCTTTTTTAATAACCCCAGTGAACACCCAGAGTTCTGTAACTGACAAGAAACTTGTCAGTTACAAGGCCTATGCACACACACACACACACACACACACACACATCACATGCACACACTGATTATGGACTGGACCACCTGTCCATTAACTCAGACTTATATCTGAACAAATCCTCCAATACATCCAGTTTTCTCAAGGTTTAGGGGTACAAAACATCATCCTTGATAAGAACTGGCCATCATTTCCAGAGGCACCTCCATTGTACTACATTTATCATCACTCTGATGGGACATGGATGCCCGCCATCTCCCAGGGATTCTTTTACGTCTCATACACCTTCTTATAACCGTTTCTTCCCCATCACACTTCCAAAATATATGGACATAATAAGAAAGCCATCTAGACTGGGTAGGGCATTTGTTCATTAAAAGCCAACTCTCTGCTAAATGAAGAGCCAAAGATCATTAGAGGTGACAGAGCATAGAATTTTTGAAATGAGTGCCTCCCGTAAGGCCTCAAATATCACCTTGGCCGTTTATGACTCTCTTGGTGTGTATTTTATACACCATTTATTTAAAACAGCTTTGAGAGAAGGTCATTCAGGTATTTGGATGTGGGTTCACATCTAAAATGAACCATGGTTTATTATTCTTCTTATTGTCCACTTACTAAGGAGAGTAGAGGAGATGGCCGAAGTCTATGGTCTCATTTGAGAAAGTGCAAAAAGAGCACTTTTCTTCTGTTCGTATTAGAGTGAATACCTTGATATTTAAGGCTCTAGCCCTTTAGAAGTGAGCGGTAATTTTGTGCGTAGAGTACATCTCTCCTCTTCTTTCTACCTCTAGAGCATAATACTCTAACTCAGGCAAGAAGAGCTACAGTGAAAAGACATTAGTGTCTGCAGCAACGATCGGTTAAAATGAATTGGATCTCTACGACAATCTGATCAAGCTTGTTTTAGCATAAGTGGCAGCTTTACGCTGAAGCACAAGAGGGGGCACTGAAGGATACCTCGATGCGCCATAAACCTGCAGGAATTTTACAAGCCAAGATAGATGTTGAGATAATGAGAACAGATTCGCTTGTCAGAAGCTCCGATGTCAAAACGAGAGTTTCCCATGATTTTCAAAAATATATTTTAATACATTCACAACACCATAACACCAACAGCAATTGATGATCCACCGAGAAGTGTGTAAAATAATATCAAAAAATCTACTTCTGCTTCTCAGGATTGCCTGTGGGCAACACAAGCGTTACTTCAACACTGTGATTTTTGAATATCAACTTCTGCCAGCTCATCTGCAGATCGTTCTCATTACTCGGGAACTAACTGAAGGGCCATACATAGGAAGATTAAAGGCAATTCATTTCAAGATTCCAAGCAGGATTTTTTTTTTCTTGAGAGAGAGACAGAGAGGGATGAGAGAGAGAAAATAGAGGATCAATTTTTATTTAGTTTTTCATGTGATTTTCATTGCTCTGACACTTCGTTGTGTACATGGGGCTGGGCTGGGATTCAAACCCAGGTCCTCATGCATGCCAGGCAAGCGCTCCAACCCCTGAGCCCACTGCTCCAGCCCCATTCAAGCAGGACTTTAATGAAACTTCATCCTAAATGGAAACTAAGAAAATGTAGTAACCGCAGGGCAAAAAATGAACCTCTGTGGTTTAAAACATCTTTGAGAGCCAGAGAGAAGAATCAGATGGTTAAGGCTCAGAATGTAAAGAGGCTAATGGTGGGACACCCCCAGAGGACAGTTTAAAACTGTTAATGTTCAATGAATTTATTAACCTAGAAAAAGAATGGGTTGTGAATTTAACAGTGTGCTAATGTTACAAAAGTATTAAGAGAATTCAGGAATGAGAGGCCTGTTCAAGCCACCAGGGGCCATCTGATTCCTTTCTCTGATGCCCTCTGGGTGAAGAACAGAACCAGGCATGATGCATTAAGAGACCATGATCGAATTCCCTAAGCAAGGACCAAAGAAAGGGAACAGACAGCATCCTAGTCATAATTATGCAGGAAGAAAAGAAAAAAGTTCAACAATCTGTTGCTTACTGATAAACACGTCATTGGGCATGTAGGAAGGGATCTATTCAGTAAGAATTAGGAATCAGGAAGAATATGGGAGGTTCAAGCAGGCTGAAGAAATGAAAATTGAAGCAGAAATGTGATTAGCTTGTGCCAGTGCATCAGCCAGTGGGGGAAGTAGATTGTGAACACCAGTTTTTGGTTTGATTAAAAAAAAAAAACTTAGAATTTTAAAAGGGAAAGAGTTTCAAACATGAAGTCCTATTATTTCCCTCAAGACCAGTACCTCCAGCTGCTCCAAATGGAGCAGCAAAGTGAAATTAGCCAGTTCCCTTGGAAGGCTGCAGTGGTTCAGCTTCAGGGGCTTGTTAATTCTCCTTCTCCAGGGGTGCCAAGTGAGGCCTGAGAGCAGAGCTAGGAGACAGAGGGAAGAGAAGAATTAACAAGCTTCCTAAAGCATCGTACCCCTGCTCCTTCCAAGGGAATTGGTTAATTTCACTTTGGAACTCCATTCAGATCAGCTCAAGTTGGAAAAAAGCTTCAATTAAACAGAGGCAGAAGGGAGACAAAGGCAATTGGGTATGAGAGGGAAGGAATGGGTAGAATTTAAATCAGTGACCTCAATCCAAGGCGGCCCCCATAAATACTCAAGCATAAATATTTATTTTACAAAAATCCATCCAAGGTATAAAAAAAGTCATTTAAAAAATGCCATCCTTCCTTTGAATCTTGGGAGCGCTTCTGAAATATCAGTTTCTCTTTAGCAGACTCACAGGGGTAACAGCTGTTTATGTCTGATCCATGTAAAACCTGTTCACTCTTCACATCTGGATGGTACGAAAGCCTGCACCCATTCCAACATGAAATGACTTAATCCAAGGTTTTAAGGTTGAAAAGGAAAAATGAGCACACACGGGGGATTTATAAGCTCTGCTTTGAATTATACAAAGGGAGAATATGATGAAGGAATAAAAGAAACAAAAGAAACTAATAGACAAAATAAAGGACAATTAGTGGTAGAAGGGAAGAGATTGTGAAAATGGTAAGGTTCATTTAAAAGTTAACTAAGCTTGAGGTTCCATGCTTTGACTGGTATTGTGAAGGGCTTAAGTTAATCTATGTATGTAGTCAACCTATATCACTACATTATGGACAAATTCCAGGCAGACTGACTCCACATAAGGCCTTAGGAAAATCACTGAGACGTCCAAAGAAAGAAATGCCAAATTCCTTTCAGAAAAATGAGAATAATAAGATCCACTGGGCAAGACTGCTAGATTAGAGGATATATACGTAAGGTACCTGAAAGAGCATATATTCAGTGTCCGACTATCTGTAGCTATTATTCTTACTATTAGGAGTTAAGAATAGATACAACTAGGGCTCAAAAGTAATCTAAGAGATCATCTCATCGGTGGATCCCAAATTAATTTTGCATCAATATAACCTGTATGGAGCTTTATACAACTAGAGAATTGCAGGCCTTATCTCAGATTCACTAAGTCCAAATTTCTGTAAATGTTGTTCAGAAATATATTTCCAACCCACCAGATAATTTTGAGTAACTATTCCTGAATGTGCTAGGCCACTTGCCAATATCTCACAGTAGGCATAGAAAACCTAGAACCCTAGGGATTCTAGATCTCTAAGGTCTTGCCTCTTATATCACTCTCTCGATAGTGAACTACAGTGTTATATTCATAGTGCCCTCAGAAATTTTGTTATTGTTATTGCCATTAATATTATTATTATTACCATTTTGTGCTCTGATTCTGTGTACTTAACAAATCCCACCCTTTCTCCCCCAAACTCGGGGTTCTTCCTGGCAGACAACGCCCAGGCATATATTATACCCACTTTCCATGGACTCTTGCTGTTATTTGCCACAACTTTGTTTGCAAACACAGAGCCGAATTAAGAACCCAGTATATGAACTTCAAAGAAAGCACATGAAAAGAATAGTTCACTTATACATACACTTGTGCTTCCAAAAAAGCAAGAGTAACGGGGATAGATATGCTTTCCTGTCTGAGACAGCTGAAAACCTGGGCAGAATACATAAAACACAGTTCTGAAGACTTAGACATTAGGCGATAAGAAGATAAGAATCAATACCAGCACTGCCCCAGCTGTTCTCCAAAGAGAGCTTCCAGGCCGTAGGGCAGGGAGAGGAAAGCCCAGAAGAGCCAAGAAAAGGGTTCCAGTCATCAACAGCATCTTTACTGGCCATGATAAAATAAATAAATAAAATAAAAAATAATAAAAAATAAAAAATCAGCCACAGAAAGATCATTGAAAAGCATAATCAAAATGCATCAATTAAAAATGTGGGAAAAAATCCCTGGAAAATCCCCTAAATATTTGGAAACTAAGAAACTCTTTATGGACTAACCAAAGGGTCAAAGGTGAAATTATGACGTGTATTGAACTAAATTAAAATGGAAATACACATCAAAATTTGTGATGCTGTCAAAGTGGTACATGGGGAAAATTACATATGCCCGTATTAGACAAGAGGAAAGGTCTGAGGTTCTACTTACGAAAAAGAAAAGCAAGTTAGATTTGATAAGAATATTGAAAAGGAAATAAGAAAGATCAGAGCAGTAAATATGAAATAGCAAATAGGAAAATGAGGGATAATACAATCACCGAAACCAAAACATGTTTTTATAATCAATAAAATTAATAAACCATTAACAATACTGATCGGGGGAAGAAGTGTGGGAGAGAGAGAACATACAAATGACCAGCATAAGAAATGAGAAAGGTGATATCATCATAGAATTTATAGATAACAGGAGAAGCATAAGGAGCTATTAAAAACACCTTTGTGGTAATCAATTTGATGACTTAGAGAAAATGAATTTCTTCCTTAGCAGCACTTGTTTAAGAAATAGCCTGCCTGGTCTTACATATACTAAAGAAATTAAAAGTGAAATAAAAACTTCCACAAAGAACATTGCTGGTAGGGGCTCACCAAGGGATTTGAGAAGGTTTCAGAAACTGATGACTACGCTCATTATCTTTATTGTGGTGATGGTTTCAAAGATGAAGGAATATGTCAAAACATCAACTTCATATTTCAACTATATATAATCCATTGCATGTCAATGAAACTAATAAAAAATGTGAAGCAGAATATTCCTAGGCTGGGATATAATTCAGTGGTGGAGTACATGCTTAGCATGGGCAAGGCCCTGGGTTTGACTCCCAGCACCCCCCAAAACATTAATGAAAACTTTAAAAATTCTCTTGCTGTAATTAGTATGACTGTGATATTTGAAAGCCATTTGATATAGCCTTTCAATAAAGACACCAAAAATTAACAGCCAATACCATGCAAGTCCAACCTTGGAAAATGGTCACACAGAGAACCTTCACCTAGAAAATGAAAATTCCTCATGTTTAACTTGATATATATTTTAGAATTGTTCTTTCCCTTCTTTGGATCAAATACAATTATTAGAATTTCTTTTTTTTTTTTAAAGGGAGAAGGACAGTGAGAAAGAGAGAGAGAAAGTGAGAAAAAACTTTATTTAGTTATTTGTGTGGTCTTCGCTGCTCTGAGACTTTGCTGTGTTCGTGGTGCTAGGGTTTGAACTCGCGTACTCGCGCATGCAAGGCAGGCGCTGTAACCGCTGAGCCACCGCTCCAGCCCAATTACTAGAATTTCTAATAAAAAAATTAACCTTTTCAGCCAGGTATGGTGGTACACACCTGTAATCCCAGTGGCTCAGGAGGCTGAGGCAGGAGGATAGCAAGTTCAAAGCTAGCCTGAGTAACTTAGTGAGGCTGTAAACAAATTAGCAAGACCCTGTCTCAAAATAAAAGAATAAAAAGGCTGCGGATATGACCCAGTGGTTCAGTGCCCCGAGTTCAATCCCTGGTACCAAAATTAATAATAATAATAATAATAATAATAATAACAGTAATAATAATAACAGTAATAATAGTTAACCTTTCCAAAAGTATTCTATTTACTAATAAACAAGGAAAATAGAACGACTGTCACTGGAATTACAGAGGAGTACTACATTCACATTAGAGTCTGAACAGGTATGTTCCTCCATCTCTTAATTTTACCACTGTGTATAACTTCCTTCACAGCGTCTTATAAGAATAAAATAGAACAATATGTCTGAAAGGAGTTTTTCCTGAAAGTGGCTAAATACTTTACACGAACAAGACGTCTATGGCAGAATGGAAAAGAACACAATTCTTCTCTCAGGTCTACATATATACATCTATTCACAGGTGATTACTCCAATATTCATGCCCCACCCACAATCCCAGAAGGGGAAAATTTATTTTGCACCCCTAGGAAACTAAGTAATTCCCAAACAGTCAATTTCAAAGGGCAATCAGCAAAGCGAGGGGCCAGGGAACAGGAAAAAGTGGGGTGCTGGGGGTGTAACTGACTGAATTATATTGCTACATTGTGTGTATGAATAAATATGTAACAACAAATCCCATCATTACATACAACTTTAATGCACAAATAAAAGTTAAAAATAAAAAAAGACAGCTTTTAATGACACTGTAACCTCAAGGGGAAAACAAAGAGAAGGTTTTATAATCTTCCTGCCAAGCTAAGATCGTTAAGAAGTCTTCTTCAGGTATTCAAGCAGTCTTGGGACAATATTAACTCTGGATTCATTTCAGTGTTAAAGCTTTGCCCCTGATTCACGCTGACTGCCTACAGAGGAGGAAGGTGGAATGAATGACGGTCTGTCCTCTTTGTGCTTCCATCTCTTCCCTCAGCCTGCTACTGAGGTGCTGTTACCTTTCCAGGATCTAAACAGGGGAGGCTAGAAATCCAAGAGTCAACAGGATGGCAGGGCCACACTTCCTCTGAACCCTGCAGGGAACGTCTTTCTCTGCCTTCTCCAGCTTCTGGATTTGTAGGCAATCCTTGGCATTTTTTTGGCCTGGGTCCATTTTCTCCTGTGTGTCTCTGTCCCTTATCTTCTAATAAGCACACCAGTCCTATTGGATCAGGGCTCACCCTGATTTATTCTGACTTCATCTGAACCTGAATTACCTCCGCAAACACGCTTTTCCAAATAGTGTTACACTCACAAGTAGTGGAGTTGGGATGTCAGCACACTGTTTGAAAAGGACACAGGTCAGACGCAGCACATGTCAGCCAACCCAGCGGGGCCCTGCACTCTGGACTCCCCCTGACCTGCTCACCTTTAGATTTCCCAGGCGTGAGGTAAGCTGCAGTCCTCAGGGTTCCCCCTGCTCTCTGGATGGCCTTAGAGCCCCCTCATTGCCTTTGAGCTGAGAGGACAGCACCCCTTTCCCACCCAACACCTGTTTTCTGAAATCCCACGTAGATGGCTCCACATCTCGTTTTGGATCATGGGTGCAGTTAGTATCTATTATATTAGGACCTTAGAACCAAAGCTGAATCAGTTCCGTGTTTTTATACTTAATTGTGAGAATATTTAAACAATACTGATACGAAAGCATATGCATACCTTTTTTATCTGTGACCAGAAATTTCATCCTCAAGGACGAAAATAAAAAGCATGCATTGCCCAAAGAAGAAATTTCCACCTTCTTTGCTGTTTCCTTGTTAGGATAGGGGTCAGATGACCTTTATGAGAAATTTCATGTTATCATTAGCTTATAAATATGTAGTGTGAGCTGAGTAACAAATCCAAGAGTCCAACCTAAATTTATTAAATCATGCAGAAGACTAAAGTTAGCTTGCAATCTAAAGATGTATTTGTTAAGCAAATAATAAAATGTTTTAGCTTGATGTCTTTCACTTTATTGGCTTGTAGGTAAAATTCAGATGAGAATAAAACAACCAGAAATAAGTATAAAAGTATAAAGAGGACAGGTAGAATCCTAAGTCATAGGAATAATTAAAGAATCAATAACTGCTTTAAGAAATAATGGATAAAATAATAAAAAGTAAGGAGGAGAAAAGTGATTTTACTGCACATGACACATATTAAAAAAAAAAACCCTAAATTTTGTAGGACCTTTTCTTATAAGAAAACAATTAGCTGCACACAGAAAACCTGGGATTAAATGACTGAATTTGTGATCACTCTTGAGGTGTAGAAGGTTCATGATCACATATTGTAACAGGCACTGCTGCCCATGGCGTAGCTCGTGGCCCCACTAGTCATAATTCCGTTCAACTGAGTGCCAAGAGCTGTATGAATTCTACGTGAGAGAGGGGGATGATAGTCACTTTGTTCTTTCTAAAGTCCATCAAATAGCATCTTTCATTTTTCCTGCCAGCATATAGCTCCATTGTAGCTTATAATGAACTTGTATACATGCAGATGGGTTATAAAGTCAAAAAGCTACTTTGTAGCATTAAAAATTTTTTGCATGCATACATATATTCCTTCATAATCTCAGCCCCCAGTTACATATTCTTGACTTAAACTAATTTCCTGATTCATATTTGTCCAATTATATCATCTCACCTTCCCCACTTAATATTTATGTGTCAGTCAGTCCAGCATAAGGACTTCCTGTAACACACACATGGTTAGAATTGCACAGTACTTGGGAAAACCCCTGGTGACTTTCTCAGTTCACTCCACTCCAACCTCTGACTCTCTGAGACTCTTCATTCTCCCATAGAATCTTTTACCACAGGCTCTTTAGCTTCCATTTAATGGATGGAAGCTATCAAACCTTGACTTCATCATTATATTTCCATTATTTCAAACTTAGTGTGACTTTTAATGAACATGCAGTATTTGAGGAACAAATGCTCCAAGCAAGTTGAAGTTCAGTTATGTAGAAATAAATAGTCAACCATAGAATGTTTAAGAGGTAAATTTTGTTTTCAGTCTTGTCTGTCTACCTTCACCTTTTCTGAACAGTATATTTTTCCTCTATGGTCAGCCCTTCCCTGCCGTCAAGCGACTTCTGTTCTCCAACGTTCTGAGATTGACGTTACAATCAATGTAAAATTGACCTGAGAAATTGCAAAAAAATAAAAAGTTACATAATAAGTTACACCTTAAGGACATTTATGTTTTTAAATAATACTACAAAAGCAACTAAAGCGGGAAGCCAATGCGAATTCACTGAACTATAAATCTAGGCAGGACCTGCATCCTTCTTCCATGGCTCTTATTATACTGGCCTTACTCAATTGTTCAGCAGATTTTGTGTGTGTGCTTTTGGGGACCCCAGGGCCTCAGATATGCTAAGCAGGTGCTCTGCTACTGAACTAATTTCCTAGGCCACTCAACAAATATTTTGAAAGCCAATATGGACCTTCATGGTATTATATTCTAGTTTATCTCAGTTTGTTATGGGAGAAAGCATGTTAGTTGGACATTTGTCCAGCTTCTTTCAGGAAGAAATCATCCTCCCTTATTAAATGATAATGTAATATCTTATACAGAGCACTCAACTACATGATTATGGAATTTAACTCAGTCCATCAACTTCCCACTTTACAGTTAAGGAAAGCAACATTACTGGAATACAAGGGGGTTTCCTAAACCCACACATCTGGTCAGTGGAAAACACCAAATGAACCACCCGCACTTGGACATCAGTGTAGGAAAACATGTTCTGCCTGATGCAAACCTTTAAATCTTACCATATTGGCGCCCACCTGACTGTTGCACCTACATGAAAGAACAATTTTATTTTTAAAACAAAGCTGATTCAAATTTTAAACCTTAGCATTAATTTGTTAGAAAATTACCAATTTACACTTTTTTTTTTTTTTTAAGGCTGAGGACCAAACTTGGAGCCTTGCTCATGCTAGGCAAGCGCTCTGCCACTGAGCTAAATCCCCAACTCCAATTTATACTTTTAATACGTGCTTTTTCCTAAGTGTTCAGCTAGTTATCCTTACTTCTGATGCGCAGTAGTTTTATGATAACCATGAAGGTGGTAGGGCAGCAACAGTGACAGAGACAGCCTCACTGATCACAGAGTGATTTTGTAAGACTTACTGTTTTGAAAAGGAATAGTACAACCCTAGAATGACATAGGAAGAGGGCGACCAGACTGGAGTAGATGAAAATGGCTGCAGAATGAGAGGATTTGGGACCTTGAATAAAAGGATTTCAGGGAGCCCATAGGTTTTTATTTTCAAATATTTGAAAGTATTGAATTTGGTAAATGAGTAAATTATTTCTGTGTGTCTGCAGAGATTTAAAAAAAAGCCAAGCTGAAGCAAGAGGAAATTAATTAATGTCAATTTAATTATAATTTGGTCCTCTGACTAGTCATACAACCATAAGATATTTCTCTGTTCCCTTCATTGGTGACATCTAAGGCAAGACTCTGCCCCATTTGGTTATAAGAATAAGTATATTTCAATAATTTTTCTTTATGTATTATATATTATTTTTATTTTTATTTCTCTGTAGGATTGGGGATTTAATCCAAAGGTACTATACCACTGAGCAATGTCCCCAGCCCATTTTTGTTTTGTTTTGTGTTTTGAGACAGGGTTTCACTATATTGTCAAGGCTGGCCTTGAAATTGTGATCTTCCTGCTCAGCCTTCCACATTGTTGGAATTACAGGTTGTACCAAATAATTTTAAAAGCCCCATCCAATAACATAAAAATGTTGAATCGTATCCTATTTGAAATGTCTCCCTTCTCCTGCATCTGGGCTGCAATTCTGATCCACTTGAGTGAGTGCATCTTCTCTTCCTACCTCCGATTTGATATTCATTCACAAGCTACTCCTTTTGGTGGCTCCAGGGCCAACCCTGGTAATAAGAAAGAGGACTCAGTGGAAACAGCACAGGTGTACGAAGTGGATGGAGTCACAAGGACAGGTCTACAGAGTGGGTGGAGTCACAAGGACAGGTCTACAGAGTGGGTGGAGTCACAAGGACAGGTCTACAGAGTGGGTGGAGTCACAAGGACAGGTCTACAGAGTGGGTGGAGTCACAAGGACAGGTCTACAGAGTGGGTGGAGTCACAGGCTCTCCAAGGGATGGTTTCTCTCACTGCCTTATTGCAGACTTCTTGGAGCACTTCTGAGGATTCACCACATGTAGGTGCCCTTGAGCAAGGGCACTTCTCCAGCTGGCTGCTTATGACTAATCTGGGCTTCTGGTCACCTCTCTGGTGGCCTTCCATACAGTCCTTCTGGACTGGACCTTTTCAAGGTGGCTTACCTGCAATCCCCCCCAATGGGAGCCAAACCTGGATCTTGGCAAAGACATTCGTCTGTAGTTAAGCAAGTGTTTCTCTTTCCTAGATCTCTTCCTCCCTCTGACCCCACAGAGCAGCTCCAGCCACAGCCTCCCACCATTAAACTATTTCAGAATAACTCAAGTGTGGTATCTTCCAACATCCAGAACTTAATCAATACATGTCAGGTACTATTTTTATTTTTAGTTAAACTTTTCTTGACTGATATGTATAAAAAATACACATTAATGGGGTACCATGTGATGTTTCAATACATGTATACATTGTATTATATTTATTTATTTATTTTAATTAAGAAATGTAGTTATTGTACACAATCAAAATGCATCCAACCAAAAATATGATATGTATATATTCTGAAAATTAGATTTAGCCCCTATTCTCCCACCCTTATCCCTTCCCCCCATCCCCTCGTTCCCAATACATCTCTATGAATGCCTTAAGTTATGCATTACTACACCTTTGCTGAGTCTAACACATGAGAGTTGACCACCTTTCACACTGGCCAGAGTCTAGCTCCATCCTCCACAGATGAATGAAGACATTCGACCCTTGACTCTCTGGGCTAGGTTAACTTCACTCAAAGTGATTTCTTCCATCACCATCCATTTACCTTCAAAGGCTGCAATATCATTGTTTCTAATTGCTGAGTAGAATTCTATGGCATATATGTACCATAGTTTTTGGATCCATCCATCCAGTGAGGGTCATCTGAGTTGGTTCCATAATTTAGCTATTGTAAATTGAGCTGCTATGAACATAGATTTTGCTATGTTGCTGTAATGTGCTGATTTCAACTACCCTGGAAAAATACCCAGGAGAGGGATAGCTGGATCATATGGTGGTTTATTTATTTTTAAAAAGAGAGAGTGACAGTGAGAGAGAGAGAGAGAGAGAGAAAAGAGAGAATAAACCTTATTAGTTTTTCAGATGACTTCTGTTGCTTAGACATTTAGTTGTGTACGTGGTGCTGGGGTTTGAACCCACATCCTTGTGCATGCCAGGCAAGCACTGAAACTGCTGAGCCACTGCTCCAGCCCCCATTGTATTATATTTAAATCAGGTTAAACATATTTATCTCAACCATTTATCATTTCCTTATGGTAAAACTTTAAAAATTCTTCTAGCTTTTTGAAAGATATAATACATTATTGTTATCAATACTTATTGTATTGTACAAGCGCACTCAGGACCCTCTTACACTTTTCTAACTGTAATTTAATACCCACGTGTCAACCCTTGGCCCGCGTCTCCCCCTGCTCTCCCCAGCCTCTACTAACCAGCCCTCCACTATCACTTTATATGAGATGGACTTTTTTAGATCTCACATAGAAGTGATAATTCGCAGTACTTGTCTTTCTCTCCATGGCTTATTTCACTGAATGTGATCATCTCTAGTTCCATCCATGATGTCACCAATGGAAGAATTTCTTTTCTTTTTATGGCTTGTAGTATTCCAAGCCATTTTCTTTATCTGCCAGTTGATGAACACTTAGGTTACTTTTGGTTTTTTAGCTATTGTGAATGATGCTGCATTAAATATGAGAGTGCAGATATCTCTTTGACTTATTGATTTTCTTTCCTTTGGGAACACACCCAGTAGTGGGATTATAGAGTTTTATTTTTTTTTTCTTTTTGAGGAGACTCTATCCTTTTTCCGTATTGGCTATACTAATGTACATGGCCACTAACAATGGGCGAGAGTTCCCTGATCTCCACATCCTCACCAGCACTTGTTACTTTTAGTCTTTTCAATAGTAGCCATTTTTGCTGGGGTGAGGTATTATAGATTTGATTTGCATTTCCTTGATCAACAGTGATGCTAAGCATTTTTTCATACACTTGTTGGCCACTTGCATGTCTTCTTTAGAGAAATGTCTATTTAGGTCCATTTTAAAACTAGGTTATTCATGGTATGCGTTTTTCTGTTGAATATTCTTTTTGCGTGTGTGTTCCCTCTACAAGCTCTGTGTTAATCTCTTGTCCAATATATAGTTGGCAAGTATTTTCCTCAGTTCCCTGAGCTGTCTCTTCACCCTGATGAACGTTTCCTTTGCTGTGCAGAAGCTTTTCAGTTTCATGTAACCCATTTGTTTGATTTTTCTGTTTCCTGTGTTTGGGGGGACTTATCCATAAAATCTTGCCTATTCAGTATTCTAAAGCATTTCAGGTCTTACATTATGTTTTTAATCTATTTTAAGTTGATTTTTGTGAGTGGTGAGATAGGGACTTATATTCATTTTTCTGCATGAGAATGGCCAATTTTGTCAAAAGCATTTATTAAAAATACTGTCCATTTTTCCAATGCATGTTGCTAACACCTTTGTTAAAATCAGTTGGCTGTTAATATGTGAATCTATTTCTAGACTCACTATTCTGTCCCATCAATTTATGTGTCTGTTTTTATACTATTATCACGCTGTTTTAATGACTATTGCTTTGTAGTACATTTTGAAGTCTAATAATGTAATGCCCCTGCTTTGTTCTTTTTGCACAAAATGTTTGTTTATTCAGAGATTTTTGTGGTTGCACACAAATTTTAGGATTCTTTTTCTAGTTCTATGAAAAATGTCATTGATACTTTGATAGAGATTGCATTTAACCTGTAGGTCACTCTGGATACTAAGGACATTTTGAAAATATTGGATCTTCCAATTCATGAACATGTAATGTCTTTGCATTTTTCATGTCTTTTTAAATTACTTTCATCAATGTTTTATACTTTTCCTTGTAAAGATCTTTCACCTCTTTGGTTAAATGGAGTCCTAGTTGTTTTGGTTTGGGTTTTATAGTCATTGTAAATGAAATTGCTTTCTTGATTTCTATTTCAGAAAACTTGCCATTAACATATAGCAATGCTACTGATTTTTGCATGCTGATTTTGTATTCTGCAACTTGGTTAAATTTGTTAGCTCTGGCATTTTTTTGGTGAAATCTTTGAGGTTACATGTCAGGGTTTGCTAATAGATTTCTCCAAAGGTCCACGTAGTAAAAACTTCCTCACCAGGGAGGTGGTAGAACGTTAAGAGGTAGTGTCTAGTGGGGGGCACTTAGGTCATTGGGGGTGTGCCTTTGAAGGTACGAATAGAGTCAGGGTCCTCGCTTCCCCCCTAAATTTGCTTTGGTTTGAATTTTTCTTCAGAAACTGAAGGAAGTACACTTAAATTCTAGGTTAGCTTTTTCACTCCCTATCTATGATATGAGCAGTATTGTTCCAAAATATATTCCTGCCACAATGTGCCAATACAAGCCCAAAGCAACAAGGCCAACAGATTAAAAAAAAGGAAACTTCCAATGCTATGAGTAAAAATCAATCCTTCCTCTGAATAATCTGATTATCTCAAGTATCTGTTATAGCAAAGGAAAACTGACTAAGACATGGTCCTCCCTTGCCACCTCTCACTTACAGTAGGGAGGAAAACATGTATTCCCACCCATGGCATGTAGAAAGTACGTCCCAAAGTGATGTCTTCCTGAAGCCACTCCACCTTGGCCTCTGAGTGCAGATGGAGCCAGTTTAGACTTACCTCCTTTGTAGTCTAGCCCCTTGATTGAAAAATGTTTTCTTTTCCAACTTTGGGCATCTGTGGACAACAGCAAAAAAAAAAAAAAAAATTCCATTGAGCATCCTATGCCATAATTTGGAATAGTTCAGAAAATGTGGCTGTCAGCCTCATAAAATTGTAGAGTTCAGGCAGAGGCTTGCTTTTGATTCTAGATTATCCAATATGGAAGGCCAGGGTCTTTACTATCCTTTATTCCTTAAGATGTAATGATCCACAGACTGTCTCTGTATCAGACAACCTGAAAGATTACCCTGGTCTTCAAGGACAAACAGAGGGAAGAACATCAACAGAAAAGGAGACTATGATGCAACTCAGTAAGCCTCTCCTCTCCTGGCTATTATTTTTTGCTCTTTTCTCATTTTGTTTGAATTGGCATATCTTGATAGCACCAAGCTTGTTATTTCAACTCTAACATAAAAATCCTGCAGGGTTAAAACGAAAAGTTCTGAGTTCAGATATATCAAGTATTCAGATAATCAAAAGAAGCTTCAAAAATAAAATAGTAGCAACATTGGAACAGTTAAGCAATGTGAAAATATTCAACATCCATCTGTTTAAAATAATTACCAATAATTGTAATAATAGCAATCAACACAATTTCAATTTCTCCCTTTCCTTTAGGTTCTTTCATTTTAATCGCATTCCTATCTCTTCTTTCTCAGCCCAGATATCATCAAATAGAGTTAGGGTCTTCTCTTCCCCCTAAATTTGCTTTGGTTTGAATTTTTCTTCAGAAATTGAAAGAAGTGTGCTTTTAAATTCTATGTTAGCTTTTCCTTAATCCTCTGGCTCCCAAGTTTATTGGTACACACAATTTTTGCTATATTTGAAGAAAATCTAGATGCAGAACTCCTTAGTTCTCTGAGTAGACCTAAAGAATTCTGTGAGCAATGCAAATTTTCTAACATTTGCCTATGGAAGATGGAGAAGCAAGCCAGCATTTTAACATCCCACCTCAAACAACCTAAATAGAGGGCTGGAGGGATGGTTGGGTGTTTATGGCAGTTGTCTGGCATGCGCAAGGACATGAGTTCAAACCCTAGCACCATGTACACAATGAAGTGTCTAACCAATGAAAGCCACATGAAAAACTAAATAAAATTGATTCTCTCTCTTAAAAAATAAAAACTAAGTAGATATTCTTGCCTCTAGCATCACTTTCCAGCTACACTCTATGGGAGTTTTCTTTCTTCTTTTTTTTTTTTTCCTGCTTTTCCTACCTTGTTGTAATGCCTATGTTCTAGGACCTTTTCTACTCTCTCCAAGATTTTCCTCAGAAATCTTTCTTTCTTTATAATGTGGAATAAATCAAATTTTCTTTTTTATTTATTTCTCAGTCCTGTAGGTTGAAATTAAATGGATAGTGTGGGGTGATATTTTCCTCCATAGCCATAGCAGTCACATCCAGTCTGGTGACATAAGTACAGGACAAAACAGGTGTGGAAAGTGAAGAGGATGGAGCCACCAAGTTCCTGTGAACTTCATGCGTCGACAAGCCCTGATGACATTGCCGGCACAAGGCTCTTCCTTTCCAGGGTCCGCATTCTTCATGGCTTTCAGGAGTGCATTCCCAAGACGTTTTTATCTCCAACTCCACGTCTACCATCTTGTTCAGATGGAAATAATGACCACAATGATCCAGATGATTATACCTTGAATTTGTAGGGCACTGTTCTAAGGAACTCAACTCAATGGAGGATCTGAAACCTCCTAACCCACCTCCTTCCCTAAATATCATAAACCAAAAAGCAGTGATCAGGCCTATACATGAAGATATTTCAAGAGCTTGATACTTTTTTAAAGAGTTAGCCCTAGGTATAGAGTTCTGGCATGTCCCACCCATACTCCAGTCCAGGAGTGACAATATAGGACGCTGGCAGCAAGTTTTTGGCATCCATGGTGTTGTAAGGTAGTTTACTCTCTGCCTGAGTAAGTCACCAGGACACGCATCAGGTATTGTCAGGGGAGGTGAGGAGCAACATCAGCCCCCAGATAATCACAGACCACAGTCTCTCTTAAGATTCATTCCCACCGCTCTCATAATAGTGACTGCTTTCTATACTCGTCCTGTTTTGTCAGCCCTGCAGGGCCAGAACAAGAGGGAGAGGCCTGCTACTCACCTGGGTTAATGATTACCCTGTGGCTTTTCTCTAGTGTACACATGCTTCTGTTTTGCATTATCACCTGGAAACTTTTACTGGGAAAGAAAAGAGTGCATGACAGGCTGTGTTTACCTGTGGACTTCCTCAATGGTGGTGGTGGTGGTGATGGTGGTCATGGTGTGTGTGTGTGTGTGTGTGTGTGTGTAGTCAACAACATTATTGCAACACCTTTAAATCAACTTAGAAAAGGAAGAACCAAAGACAAGGAAATGATTCCAATCAAGATCAACTCTTCCAAAGTGTGCTGTTGAACAGTGGAAGGAATGCCCCTGGAGGATTTCAAAGTGACATTCAGGAAAGTGATCTGCATACTGCATGGGACAGATATTACCACTCTACTGATCTAAACTGATGTTTTTGCAAAAAAATAAAAAATAAAAAAACCACACCCAAAAGCACACATAGAGAACCTTCATCTACATACCTTAAATACTGCCTTCACTAGGTAAGTGTGTATCTTCATGTGGTAAAGAGACTATGATTTTGGGCCAGCAAACTGCTCCTTTGGTTGAGAAATGAAAGCCTTTTGGAGGTTAACAGGTCTGTGCGTCTTCATTCATTGTGCGTCGGCACCACATGCTGATTCCAGCTCTGTAGCAATTTAAAGAGACCAAGTGTCAGTCTCACCTGAGAGGTATGAATCATGGCAGTCTTCCCTAGATGGCTGCCAACTGTCCAATCTCCCACAACCCTCCAGTTCCCTATGTCAATACCATCTCCTCCAGAAACGTCTGAGAGTTAGAGCTAAACTTCACTGTAAATATGAATCTATTTGAAGGGGTTGAACCTCTTGCCCAGCAAAGATGAGTACATTAGAACTCCCTGAAATGGCCATTGAGTTCCCTTGGAATATTTCTTCTTTATGTAAGTACAGCACACAGAAAAAGTTGTTTTTCCCCAAAAACATATTTATCCCAAAGTTCAAGCCCATCTACAGGAAAAACATAGCTACCCTTTTGTGATGTCCCCAGACTGGGTCCCTAGTGGGGCTTTGCTAATCTCTAACTCCTATCAATGACTCATTTTTTACTACATTTGGGGCGTACTGCTGTGTGGCTTTTGGGTTGGGAATCTTTTTCAAAAGCCTTGTCTAAAGGCAATCCATTTGATCAGAGAGTAATATCCTGACTTCATCTTTTATCATTACCCAGTCAGTCTTGGGCTGCAGGTAGAATCCTGCAGCTATTTTGTTTAACATTAAAAATGATTTCATTTTCCTGTCAAAAGCTGGTCTTGCTGATCATGTTGTTGCTCAGAAGCCCAGAGAACTATGGCTTTGCCTACCTTTCAGTAGTGAGAGATGGCAGACAATCCTAATTAAGAAAGAAACACAGACAGGGAGAAAGACTACAACATAGAACAAGAGGAATCGCAACTCTACTGTAGTGCCATTTCCATATCCAGAGGAGACAGGGAACTCGTCAAAACAGCAGGAACCACTTTCAAGAGCAGTCTCCATTCCAAGACGAAAGCAGAAACAGAGCTCAATCTGCTCGGATCGCACTTCTTCCTTCAGTTCAGTTGTGGATTTCAATTTAACACAGTACTGCAAATTCACAAGTTCGGTAGAAACCATTGAAAATTCCGAAAGGAAACTCATTGTACTACTGCATTCACTGTTTGGATTTAGAGGGCCACCCGAAGACATTTTCCCCATGGCCTTCTTTCTTCTTTTTCTGACTCCAAATGATCTGTTCAGGTCTGCTCTTCAAGGAGTTAGAATTGGTACAAGCAATGCTGATGCCTGCAGTACTGTAACCTGCTGGAGATGACACCCAGTCTGTTGACTTGGGCATCTGATCCTGATGCCCAACAGTTGAGCCTCTATTCATTACAGTCCTGGGTAACGGCAATGACCATCTTCCAGAAGAGCAGAACAGGAATGTTAACTCTGAATACAGCACAGGAAAATCCCAGCTTCTCAACAAGTCACAACCTCTTTGTATATATGGCTCCCATAATAGATTCTTTGTGTTCTGTGTGTAAGCCTTAGAGAAAGAAGGAAATACATCTATCTCTAGAATTAGACAGAAAAGGCTGACTCCCTGTCAGCTCCCATGCAGAGAGGACCCTGCCTGCTGGGTACTTCCCAATGTTCCTGACTTGAGAGCTCCGACTGATAGAACCACCTCAACACCCACAAAAGAAACAATTGTAGAAAAAGTCCTGGCCCAGGAAGCAATAAGCATCAAGAATTTCTCATTCAGCACTGAGAATTTAAGAAACATTCTTTAAACTTAAGAAGATTAAGGACTTCTACAGAGTCTAAAGGGCTTACCTAGAACAGTGTTGATGTTCCTGCAAGGGAAGAGAGACAAATTTGGGTTCTGTTTTGTCTAGAAAGGGATGAGGAAATAACTTCAGCTGAGCACCTTTCTACCAGACATTACGCATGGCCTCATTCTCACTCCAGTACAGATGTTCTTAACTCCATCTTCAGAGAAATCAATCGAGACTAAGACAATGGTAATGACATCCACAGTGAGCGCTTGGGAGAATAATATGCTAGTGTCTGCATAAGTGCTTGAAGCATATTATCACACAGAAAACTACCCAGAGAAAACAGGTATCTTTATCCTCATTTTACAAAGGAAGAAACTGGGGTATGTAGAGCTGCAGTAACTTGCCCAAGATGACACAGCAACGGTGAAAATTGAAGCCCCAGTCGCTTTTACCAAGCCACAACCACCACATGAGTCAGATAGGGCTTGCTTTACTTGCAACCAATCTGTCTTAGTCAGTGTTTTGTTGCTGTAACTAAAAGGCCTGATAAGAATAATTTTAGAGAGGAAAAGTTCATGTGGGGGCTCATGGTTTCAGAGGTCTCAATCCATAAACAGCAGGTTCCATTCCTTGGGGCTGGAGGTGAGGCAGGACATCATGGCAGAAGAGTGTGGTGGAGGAAGTGGCTTAGGACCTTGCAATCAGGAAGCAGAGAAAGAGATTCCACCTGCCAGATGCAAAATATAGACTCCAAAGACATACCCAGATGACCCCCTCCTCCAGCCACACCCTACCCACCTTCAGTTACCACCCAGTTAATCCCTGTCAGAAGCTCAATGCACTGATTAGGTTAAGGGTCTCAGAATCCAATCATTTTACCTCTGAGCCTTCCTGCATTAGTTCATACATGAGATTTTGGGGGACACCTCAAATCCAAAAATAACACAACCTCAGCTCTTAGAATGTTGCTGATTGTGTTAAATTTGTTAGGCCTCTCTAAATTACCATTAAAATCATAACAATTGAAAGCTTTTAGTATTCACTGGGAAATAAAGGCAACATTTAGACATGAATTTTAGTATCAGTGTCTGGGGCCTGGACAATGGTGTTCATGTTCACATCAATATAACACATATGAACCTTTCTGCATACTACTTCCTTGAACTTCTAACCAAGAAATGTTGTGGTGATAGATTATTTTGAGTACCAATAAACATATTATTAACTCATTTCCCTCTAATTTAAGTTGTATTTAATTAAAAAATATAATTACACTATTTATTGCAAGTTGTTTCCAAATTTGCAAATAGAGACCCTTGAAGATTTTGTTTGTTATTTATTACTTTTGCAGCAAAATTGTGAATTGTTTTAACATCTACACGATGACATGATGAAAAATGAAATGCCCTGTGAGGGAGTTTGGAAACATCCTATTGTCTGAGGACACCTGTAGGTTTTCAGACTGATTTGGCTGAGCATGTGTTTTAATGTAAGGTTTGGAGTCTCTGGCTCTTCCACTCACTCTGTGTGCAAGGGGCCCAGAGTTATTAGTGTGTTCCTCTCTAGATGCCAACACCCTGCAGGTAGGTGCCTGAGATAAGGCAGCAGGGTGTGGGCAGGAGAGATACACACCTCTTTAGGGCCAGGCTTCTAAAATATTCCAAGTCATTCTCCAAGCCCACACTCCCCAGTCTGTGTAGTTAGGCTCAGAAACAGTAAAGTCACTTATGCAAAAGGCCCAGACTCCTCAGTGGCCACTTGGAGGCTTCGAAGCAGCAAGGAGACTCTGCATAAGTATTTATGGATGATGAACTTAGTTGGGTTAAGCCACAGGGAGAATTGTTTGAATCACAGCCAGCCTTATTTTATAGCAACCTCGGATCTGGAAAATAAAAATATTACTATCTACATCATCAAGTCTCTATAGGAATGAAATAAGATAATGAATGTAAGAACATAGCAACTATCCTTCTTCCTTCTTTACACAAATTTGAGTCTTTAGCCTCTAAATGATTGTTTTCACCTGTTAACTAAAGAACGTGCAAAGTTAAATATGTGTTTTACGATGTGTGTATATAAATAAATATACATGCTTTTATAAATGGGCACCATGTAAACACACCTCCCCAACTCCATACATTCCACCCCTAAACATATGGAAAGGGAGCCATCTTCAGCATGGCCATTTGCTGGTTAGATACGGAAAAGGGAGGTAATAAAATGTGGATTTCAGGGCAATCTTTTTAAGTTCGTGCCAGGTTCCCTACCAGCATTCTCTCCCTAGAGCAAAGGAACACAAGATTCAGTCACGCAGAATCACAGAGCAGCAATCCATGGGGCGAACTCCATTTAGCTCTTTGTATTGAAATCCCAGAGCTACGAATTCCACTTTGTGTCCCCACATGATGGCCTCTTCACATTATCATTAAGCAAGCAGGAGATTGTCCCAAGATAGAAAACTATTGTGACTGCTTTCTAGGACTTTCAGAAGCCCCCTCTCCCCCAACCAACTCAACTGAATTAGAGAGCCAAAGAGCTTTATCTAGCAATGCTGCTTTCTGCATAGTAAATGAATAACAGAATTTTAGAAAATATCCTAATGCTTTCTCACAAGAAGTTAGAGGAAACACTAAAACAACTAGCATGCTTGAAATCAGTTATATACACAGAAAGAATATAAGTGTTCATGGCCAACACATTAAGCCTCAACCTGTACAACCAGGCATCCAGTCTGATTTATTCAAGAGAGATGTAAATTCAGAGCAAAGATCTGTTCTACCTCTTCTTCCTCTTCTTCTTATAAAGAGAGAGGGACAGTGAGAGAGAGAAGGATAGAGGGAAAGAGAGAATCAATTTCATTTAGTTTTTCATCTGTTTTCTGTTGCTCCAACATTACTTGTGTATGGGGTTACGATTTGAGTCCTTGTGCATGCTAGGCAAGCACTGCAACCACTGAGAAACCACTCCAGCTCCTGTTCCAGCACTTCTTTAGGGATCTGAAGAAACTGAGGTAGGATCCCAGGTCTGGAAAAAATTTAAATTCTTGTTGCTACCACTGGTTCATCTCTCTGACACAAATATCTTTTTGCAATCTTGCTGTCCAGATTAGGCTTTTATTCAAGACTTCATCATCTTCTATTTTATTATTCCTCCTTTTTCTTTGCTTGACTTGTTCATTGGCCCTTCTGAGGTCTACAAATCTAATTTCTACGAGTGCATACAAGTTGAACATATTTCTATGACTCTGGTCTCTTGATCCACAGATTCCTGATACTATAGTTTCTCCCATCTGACTACATGAGGAATTTAGAATTGGAGGTATCCCGGGTCAGCACTAGATCCTGGTATTAGATGATGGAATGCCAGAGACAATATAGGAAAACAGCAGATGTTCTCATGATAGTGATGAGAGCCGAACTTGAAAGACCCCAAAGCTGTCATTCATGAAGAGCAAGAGAAAGCAGAGATTAGAGTCAAATCCTCCCAAGCTTGAGTATGGAGAGACCGAACCAAACCGATTTTGCCAAAAGTGAACTTCTTCAGTTGGATTTGAATTTGGCCTCCTGTGGGTGCAAGACCTTTTTCTCCATGGTATGCTAAGCACTTTTTTTAATTGGTAAGATGGCTCTAGGGCAGAGTTCTTGGATAAAAGCTGGATTCTGGGGAAGGAACTTTCAACAAATATGAGACATTTTCCAGAAGTTCAGCCCAGCCCAGCCCACACTGGGGAAATCCAGCCCAGCTTCCAGCCTGGCGATGGGAGATCTTTGGGGCCCAGTCCTCTGCTGCATTCAGGTGGCTGCCACCCACCCTACACTGCTCTTTCTGGGTTATGGTTTCTGCCTGCTGGAGACCACACAGCCATGTTCTGCTCATGCGTGCGGCAACACAGCAATCTGTGGGGTAATTATTTTGTCACGTATTTTCTAAGTTTTAAGGCAATTTAGGGAGCCTGGGCTTTGGATAGATACAGAAGACATGGGCAATGTAGGAAAACCTATCACAAGAGCTTCACTCTTTCACTTTTATCCACCTCTTTCTATAAAGAAAAAAACAAGATGTTTTTCTCAGCACAACATTCACTCAATACCATCAACTACCCTGCTTCTACGATGGTGTTGAATATAGAAATACATATAACATCAGATCACAATGAATATAAAGCAATAGTTTCATTACATAATTTTTGAGTATTTATATTTCTTAAAATGTATTGTTTTTAAAATTTGTCATCCTAATTTTTTTTGCATACTAATTTTTTGCATACTAATTTGCATACTAATATTTTGCAGAATTACTTGGATGTATAAGTTGTCTTTCTAGGAATACAGTGTGCTAAGGGTGCAAAACAAAATACCTCAGAGCAGATGCATACAGAACAGAAGGTTTTCTTCACCAGTGTCAAATATAGAAAGCTGAGATCAGGTAGCAGCAAAGTTGTGCCTTCTGAAGTCTCCTTCCTGGACTTGCAGATTGCTGACTTCTTGCAATATCTCAGCGCAGCTTTCTCTGTGTGTATGTGTACATTGCTAGTGTCTCTCTGTATGTCCAAATCTCATTGTGAAGACACCAGTCATGTCAGATCGGATTCCATCGCAAAGGCCTCATTTTAACTTGATCATATTTTAAGGCCCTTTCTTCAAATACAGTACAGTCTGATACACTTGAGGATAGGGTTTCAATGTGTACATTTTGTACCAGAGATTGAATCCAGGGGCAATTAATCACTGACCCATATCCCCAGCCCTTTTTGTTTTTATTTTAAGCCAGGGTCTCACTAAGTTGCTCAGGGCCTTGCTAAGTTGCTGGGGCTGGTTTTGAATTTGCAATTGCCCAAGGTCTTACCTCTTCTATATTATTCTGTCTAGCCAACACTAACTATGACATATTCATAGACAAACTGCAGTTCTTGCTTGAGGGTTACAATCAAATCCTTCCACTTATGGCTATATGATGAATATTAGCCAGCTTAACTAATCTAGCATTACCAACTTCCATTAATCTAATCGGTGAATTATTTATTGTTCTATCATCATTCTAATGATCCAACATAACCATAAATTTAATAGGACTAAACATTTTAATTACAGCCTTATACTTACTCACTATATATACTGTATATACACACTGTATATACTATATATCACTACCCAATGAAGAAATTTACATATCACACTTTTAATGTTACTCCATCATTCTCACAAGAAAATATACTTATAGCCATGCATATCCTACCCCTAATTCTCCTGTCCACTAATCCAATAATCATCTTAGGCTTCCTTTACTGTAAATATAGTTGTTATAGTTTAACCAAAACATTAGATTGTGAATCTAATGATAGAAGCTAGCATCTTCTTATTTACTGAGAAAGTAAGCAAGAACTGCTAATTCATGCCCTCCATGCTTAAATGCATGGCCATCTCAACTTTTATAGGATAGAAGTAATCCATTGGTCTTAGGAACCAAAAAATTGGTGCAACTCCAAATAAAAGTAATTACCTACTTATTCTCATCTCTAATTTCACTATCATTAATCACACTTACTTTCCCTGCCTCAGCCCCTCGAGTTGCTGGGATTATATATCCCACCCTAGCTCAATGCAAGAATTTTGTACACACTTCAGCCCATAACACTGAGTCACAAATGACATTATATATGAGAATAACAGCACAATCATAGACCTTAAGAGTCATTGTATTGAGAATAGATTCTAGTTTGATCCAGGACTGGGTGCATTAGTGGATTTTAACCTAATGGGAATATTTACCACTGAGACATTTAAAAATGTTTGTCTTCTTCACGCCAGGTATTGTTGGTGCTTTACGTAGACACATCACAAATAACAATAATTTGAAGTAATAATAAATCAGTATTGCAATAGAAGTATAAATGGGGCTTCATTCTAAGAGCAAGAGAATGAGTCAATATTTCCTGGAAATGAGATAAAAGATATGTCATTGAAGTAAAAATTCCAACAAGAGGAAAAAAGAAAAACAAAGAACATTCCAAGACAAAGAAGCAATTTGAATGAAGAAGAAAGAATGCTAGGTTTTCTTGCGTGCCTGGACTAGGACCTAAGTTAGAGAACAACGATGACTTGGTCAAAAGGAAGGACCTGAAACAATCTAGAATGTGCTGGAACACATCAAGAACAATGCTGGCAAGCTGGATCATGGTTCAATGGTTCTGGCGCTTGCCTGGCATGCACGAGGACTCGAATCCAAACCCGAGCACCACATACACAAGGAAGTGTAGGAACCACAAAAGCCACATGAAAAATGAAATGAAACTGATTCTTTCTCTCTTAAAACAACAACAACAATGCTGGCAATAGAACCTCTTCAGTGAGGGAAGCGGTCCCCATCTGTGCTCTATCTGGTAGCTACAGGTGTCTCATGAGTACTTGAAATGTCTCTTGTGCCCTGGAGTTACTTAATTTTTAAAAAACTGATTTAATTTCAACTGTTTTAAATTTTAAAATAGCCACACATGGCTGGTGATTACTGCATTTGACAGCACAGATCCAGGAGAGCGGAGTTTTTTTTTTTTTATTCTGCCCCTACACTGTCCACTTCCACAATACACTTCTATTAAATGACATTTCTCATTATGTTTGAGAAATTACATGTAGCTTGGATGCTCAAATGGAAATTTGGCTGAGAATACAAAGCAATACATATTAGAAACCGCAATGAGTTGTGAAATAAATTATCAACTGTATTACAATTCTCCAGAAAGCCAGATGTGGTGGTGCATGCCTGTAACCCCAGAGGCAGGAGGATCGCAAGTTCAAAGCCAACTTCAGCAACTTAGCAAGGCCATAAGCAACTTAAGGAGACCCTATCTCAAAATAAAAATAAAAAGGGATGGGGATGTGGCTCAGTGGCTAAATAAGCACTCCTAGTTCAATCCCTGGTACTAAAAAGAAAAAACAAATTCTCCAGAAAAATAGAAGAAATAGGATATGTGCGCATATATGTATTTGGCTTTTGCAAGAGCTGACCTTGAACTTTGAGCCTAAAGGCAGGAAAAAGTTGATGTTCTGGTTTGGAAGGCAGCCAGATTGGAGGATTCTCTTTCACTTGAGGAGGCTAAGCCTTTAGGCTCTATTTAGACCTTCAGTTGATTGTATGGAACTCACCTACATTAAGGAGAGTAACCTGCTTTATTAAGCCTATCAATTTAAGAGTTGAATCAAGCCGAAAACATCCTAATAGACATCCCAATCAATTTTTTGAATAAATAACTGGGCACCTACAGCCCAGTCAAGTTATCATATAAAATTAACCATCTCACTAGGTATAAACTAAAAAGGAAATTTATTAAAGACTCTTCCACTTCTCATTCATGTGACGCATATGAAAGAGCTGAGGAGAGAATACATATAAATAGGGTTTGAGGCTGGAGTGATGGCTCAAAGGTTACAGCGCTTGCCTGGAATGCACAAGGACCCAAGTTCATACCCTAGCACTGCATACACAGCTAAGAGTCAGAGAAATGAAGGCTACATGAAAAACTAAATAAAATTGGTTCTTTCCTTCTCTCCCTCACTGTCCCCCTCTAAAAAAAGAGAAAAAATAAAAAAGAAGAGAGTTTGGAGAGAATTTGTGGGAACTCTGGAGACTCAGTGGTTATTCTTCTATGAGAAATATCTTCTCCAAGGGAAAAAGTTTGTTGACCCCTCACCTCAACCCAGATGCAAAGGTGTCAGTGCACAGCTTGGTAGGTGTCTACTGTCAGGGCAATGCAGGGCTTTGGAGCTTCACTTTCCACTTGAAAATTCCAAAAGTAGAGTGGACTCTCCTATGCAAGAGGGAGAGGCCGCAAATTTCAGTGGCCTGCTTCCCAAATTTGGTACATACAAAGCACTCAGGGAGCTTGCCCTGGTTAGACGCAGGCCACATGTGAGCCACCTGTGAGCTCCTTTATGATTGTCATCCTCAGAGACAAACAGATCTATGCACTGACATGCTTAAAATATTACAGCATTCCTAGAGTCGAAAATTCTATCACCTACATCAAGGGAAATGCAAGTAATAATGCCCCAGTGCTAAGAGTTCTAAGGGGACCCACAGTTTTACCACCCCCAAGAATGAAACCTTCAGTCAGGTCATGAGAATATGAAAGAAACTTCTGAATGCAATGGTTAAACACTGTATTTCCAGCTCACATGTCTCTCTATCCACTGTAGGTAAGAAGATTATATGCCAGATGATAAAGCAGATGTCGAAGGATGCAAAGCTGGTGCAGAACAAGAAAACTGACCACACATACTTCACCAAATTACAATCTATCAGCTGACTTCAGCTACAAAAATGAGAATAACTGTTAGAATACTCTAGAGTGCACTTGAATGCATCTAGAAGTTGGCAATTTTATCTGTAATGTGGAACTAGACAAATCCAAGAGATGTCTAAGAGGCATAGCAGATGGATTTTGATCAACAGCCTTTAAATAAGGTGGAGGAAGAGAGGGTGCTGAATACCAGGCACAGGTTTCTATTTCAGGTAATTATCTCTAGCTATATACAATGGTTATGTGCCTCTGTATTACCTAAGATTAATTAGAAAGGTCAATAGACTGCTGGAGTTTTCTTCTGATTTTCATGTAACTCTATAGACAAAGTGTTAATGATATGGGGACAAAACAATTGCTCTGGATGCCATGGTGGTGCCTATTTGGTGTTTTTAAATGGTTGGTTAATGAGAGGGAAGGGATGTGATCCCTAAAGTAGCAATTGTACAGCTGGGGCAAGTGATTGGCAATTTGTAGAGTTCAAAATGCCTTTCAGGAAAAGATTCTGATTCCCCCACGAGAACTCCTGCTCTAAAGGATAAGGAGCTATAAGTGATTATAAAGGTGGTTGGATGGAATAAATAGATTTTTGTTTTAGAAAGTCCACCCTGATTCCAATTAGAATGGCAATCATCAAGGGTACAAATAATAATAAATGCTGGTGAAGATGTAGGGGAAAAGTACACTCATATGTCATTGGTGAGACTGCAAATGAGTACAGCCACTCTTGAAAGCAGTAGGGAGGTTTCTCAAAAGACTAGGAATGGAACCACCATATATCCCAGGTATCCCACTCCTTGGCATTTGTCCAAAGGAACTGAAATCAGCATACTGTAGTGATACAGGCACATCAATGTTTATAGCAACCCAATTTATAACAGCCAAGTTATGGAACCAGTCCTGATACCTGTCAAAAGATGAACTGATAAGGATAATGTGGTGTACATACACAATGGAGCTTTACTCAGCTGTAAAGAATGAAATTACGTCATTTGCTGCACATGGATGCAACTGGATAGCATCACCCTAAGTAAAATAAGTCAGACTCAGAAAGTCAAGGGCCAGATACTCTCTCATACAAGGAAGCTAGAGAGAAAGAAAGAGATTTTCAGAAAGGGGGAATCCCATGGAAATACAAGGGAGATCAATGGAGTAGAGGAAGGGGATTGAGGAAGGAGGGCTAAGGAAAAGGAGAAATTACAGAATGAAATTGACCAAATTATGCTGTGTACATACATGAACATACCATAGTGAATTCTTCCTCTGTGTATATCTGTAAAGCACCAATCAAAAACCAATAAATCGGGGCTCGAGTGGTGGCTCAGTGGTTATGGTGCTTACCTGGCATGCAGGAGGATGTGGGTTCAAACCCCAGCACCACGTACACAATGAAGTGTCAGAGCAACGAAAGCCACATGAAAAACTAGATGAAATTGATTCTCTCCTTCTCTCTCTCTTTAAAAAAAAGTTACAAAAACAATAAATAAATAGAAGAAAGAGCAGTAGAATAGATGAAGGGGAATAGCAGGAAGGTAGGGAAGAGAATTTACCACATTCACGACACTACTGGGGATTGGAATGTAGCAAATTATATTCCGTGAATGTGTGACTATATGAAAATGAACCCTACCATTAGCTATAACTACAATGAACTAATACAAACATTACAAAAAGAATGCCCATCCTGGTATTTCTATGGGAAATAGAGACTTTACGAACACTGCTCTTGTTCTCGTAAAAGGCAATGGAAACCCATGCTAAAATAAAGTCAAGGATGAACTAAAAGAAAAAATCAGGAGACAGTGAAGAGATGGAATTTACCAAATTGATGACAAAATTGGGTATCAGCAGGGGGAGAAAGGGATTTTGAGGATGAGATTCAGGATTCTGACGTAGATTATCTTCTCCAGCATGAGATGGTAGAAGCCCCAGAGCCATGAGCTGAGGCTTGGACCAAGGCTGCCCTTACTGTTGTCAAGTAAGAGCGGGCCTTGCTGTTAGTTCCTGTTACTGTCTCAACTCACCCTCCTGTGGTTGGAAGCATGAAGGTCCCCCAAAGATGCCTGTGCTGTAGTCTTGGAAACTGCATGTTAGGTTACCTGGGAATGGACTTAAGTTTGCAGATGGGTTAGGCTGCTCACCAGCTAGCCTCCAAACAGGTCTAGTCTCCCGGATCATACAGATGGGCCCAATGCAGCCAAAGGGTCCTTCAATGTGAACAAGGGAGTCCAAAGAGTGGGTTTCAGAGTGATGCAATGTGACTGAGACTTGAATCCCCACTGCTGACTTTGTAGGTGGAAGGGAGCCAGGAACAAGGAAGGTGGGCAGCTTCAGAAGCTATTGAAGGCAAGAAAACATTGCAGCCCTGCCAGTTCCTTAATTTTATCCTAATAAGACCTATTTCAGACTTCTGACCTCCAGAACTGTAAAATGTTAAACTTGTGTAGTTTTAAACCACCTAATTTGTGAGAATGTATTACAGCAGGCATAAGGGAAAATACATTTACCTTTTATCCTTTCTTAGCAAATCTCTGGTTTCAGATTCTTCTACATCCCTAATTTGTTTACCTTTCACTAATACTTTACAGTTTTCTTGACTCGTTGTTACCTGCAGTTTATTTAGATAGGACTGGTATGCATGTGGATACGGGTTCAAACCCCAGCACTGGTTACAATATGCCCACTGCTATGTGTCTACCACTGTAGTAAGATAAAGAACCAGGTATATTCCCTGGGAGCAGTTAGGCCCATCAAATTATCTCAGTACAAACATGAGCAAAAAGAACACTTGGTGATGTAGGCTCTCTCTCTCTCTCTCTCTCTCCTCCTTTCTCTTTTCTACTGCTTATCTAATTATCATTCAACTAAAACATTTCTCAACTAATAAATAATTTAGTTATAAAACTTAGGCAGCTTTCTGTCACAAGATATAATATTTATTTTGCTGCAGAATTAATTAATGTTTGAGAAATGCCATGTAAATGTTAGCTCTGATTCTTTTCTTATTTATAGTAAGTATATAACCTCAAATTTAATTCCATGCAATAGAAAAGGCCATGCAATATAAGTGGTAAGGACAGATGAGCATTATTTGCCCTTATGACTTTTTATCTGTAACCTATATATAATATGCAGAACTTGGAATGATAAAGACAACATCTCTCAGGCCTAGCTGGGCCCAACACTCATGAAACATAGATGCAAACATTTTTGGCTGGTAGACTTAAAAATGAAATGCAGTCACCACAACTTCCATATCATTTTAAAATGGGGGAGAGGAAGACAGGAAAAGGCAAGACTGTCCAAACTGTGTCTTTGAGCCAATGAGAATATTCTGTGTTTATTTAGGTCCAAAATATATTTCCAAATAGAGATAAAACTAAGACTATTTTAATTCTATTTTAAGGTCACAAACAGTCTTAATGCTGATTTTTTAAGTTTATATTGTGGGCCTCTCCTTTGGAAGACAGGTCACAACTGGAAGAGTGTTTTATATTCACTGTGCCACTAGAGGTTAAGAAAAAAGAACAATGTCATTTCCAAGGACTCTACCATATTCCTGCGGGAGCCAGAATGATGTGAACATGATGTTCTCGCATAAAGTGGCAGTGGAAACTATCCAGACAGCCAAATGAGCCAAACACCTGATCTCTGGGTTGCCCTTCGTCTAAACACCACCACCTAAAGGGACACAAATGTCAAAGAGGATCCAGAAGAAATGTGTGAGTTATATCAGTAAAGGAAATTGAAACATTTCCAGGCACAAAGCAAGACACAGAGACTCTACCATAAAACCCAATAATTTTCACTCCAACCTGTGTCATTAAGTCACAAAGAAAATGATACATGAAAATGCTACTAGAAACAGTAATTTGATTAAGGTTGACTTAGCATGGCTATAAACTGCAGACAAAATAACAAATATTTTAAACATTTGAAAATTGTTTGTATTTTTTGGAGTTAAGCCACATGTCATAAATCTCAAAACACAGAGTAATTGCAGTCTCTGTGGCAAGTCTGTTTGTATAGCAAACCTATATTTGAGCATCTCAGGAGGACCGAGGTGTCATCTGCCACAGCTGTGTAATTGAAGATCTGATGCATAGAACTACAAGGTATTTGCAACTGGCAGAGCTCAGGAGATTTTTCTTTTGGAATGAAACTGTAGAGTTCTGGTTTATCTTTGTATTTCTACCACATGAATGTTTATGTTGGGATAGAAGCGGGTCCTAAAATAGACAGTCCAAATATATGGAATTTCTCCTTTTCTCAACAATGCAATTTTTAATCAACTTTTAAGAACCGTAAGTCAATTGCACCTGAGCCCAGGCACGCAGTGAATCCTGGGTGGCAATGTGGATTCAAACGTGCTTTGCACTAAGTAAATCTCTTGAAATGCATCAACTTCCTTAATTATGTTGTGATCCCTTCTTAAATATCGAAGCAGAAGTATTGCTTGGCAAATCCCAGAGAACATCTTCATGCCTGTGTATGCATAGTTGTTCCTGTCGTACAGACTCTGGTGCAATACAAAGTACGTGGGATCTCCGGGACCCTATGCTCTGTGCAAGCATAGTCCCTTTTCCACTTCATTAATTTGAGAATAGTTGGCTTGTCCTTGAGTTTTTCTGGGTAAATTTCTTTTATTAAGAAATTTATTTTGGAACAATCAAACATGTTTCTAACAAAAAATAATATATACATAAATTCTGAATATTAGATTTACCCCCCAAAAGCCCCCCCCCAATTATCCACCCTTATCCCTTCCCCTCCCTCCTTCCCAATACATCTCTACAAATGCCTTACGTTGTACGACATTACATCTTATTAGGGCCTAATACATGAGAATTGACCGCCTTTTACACAGGCAAGGGTCTAGCTCCAGCCTCCACAGATGAGTGAAGACATTTGACCCTTGGTTCTCTGGGTTATGCTGACTTCACTCAGCATGATTTCTTCCACAGCCATCCATTTACCTTCAAAGGCTGCAATATGATTGTTTCTAAATGCTGAGTAGAACTCCATGGTATATATGTACCACAGTTTTTGGATCCATTCATCCAGCGAGGGGCATCTGGGTTGTTTCCATAAATTAGCTATTGTAAATTGAGCTGCTATGAACATGGATTTTGCTGTGTCACGGTAATGTGCTGATTCTAAATCCCCTGGAAAAATACCCAGGAGATGAATAGCAGGATCATATGGTGGGTTCATCCCTAGTTTTCCAGAGGGGCTGTACCAGTCTGCAGTTCCACCAACAGCGTGCCAGTATGCCTATCTCTCCACAACCCCTCAAGGATCTATTATTATTTATTTTCTTCATTTTTGCCAATCTGACCGGTGTGAGGTGATATCTTAATGTAGTTTTCATTTGCGTTTCTCTGATTACTAGTGATTTAGTGCATTTTCTCATATATTCATTGACCTGATCAATGTCCTCTGTTGAGAAGTTTCTATTTAGCTCTTTGGCCCATTTATTGATTGGGTTGTTTGTGTTTTTGTAGCTGAGACTTTTGAGGATTTTGTAGATTCTGGATATGAGACCCCTGTCAGAAGAATCACAGTCCATGATTCTCTCCAATTCTAATTTTTACCAATTGTCATTAAGAAGCTTTGATCTCTGGCTCTTGCCTTAATTAATAAAAGGTACAGTTTTAAATAGCTGGCTGTGGGTCACGTAGATGTGCCTCTGAAGTAAGCTGGACACAACTGCAGTCCATAGATGGACCCAGATCCTTCTCTAGCTCATGAGAAGCCAAATGACAACCAAGGACCACTAAGAAGTTCTGCCTTTCTGTTCATTTTATTCATTATTTTTAAAAAATTATTATTATTAGTAGTAGTAGTATTATTAGTATTATTATTATTTGCAGTAGTGGGGAGGAACTGAGGACAGCTCTCCCACTGAGCTTCATCCCCAACTCTTACATTTCAAGATAGGTCTCGATAAGTTGCCTAGGCTGATCTCCAACTTGCGATCCTCCTGCCTCAGCCTCCAGGGTATCTGGGATAACACCACACCCAGGTTCTGCTGGTTAAAACACCATGTCATCTGCAGGACTTGGAGCAACAAGAACTCTGCTCTTCATAAACAGATCTCGAGTTGCTTTTAGAGTCACAAACAGGGAACAGAGTCCTCCCTGGAGGCATTTATCTAGGAGGGCATCCTTTCTAGGAACAGGCTTGAAAGGGATACTCATGAGGAAGTGGGAGAAGAGGGCTGACAAGGTAGCCCCACATCAGCCAAAAATCACAGTCAGAAAGAAGGCAGCTGTCCCCTATTTTAATTTTACTCCTTATCATTACGCAGTATTTATACCTCTAATTATGCATATGACATAATAAATAAAAAATAAAACAATATTATGACTGTTTTAGACTGTTTAGTGTGTACAAAGTCAGCCTGTGAACTCCTTTTGTGGATGGCTAAGTCTCTAAACCAGGATATATTCACTTTTACACGTTTAGAATTTACCATGTATTTTGCAGTGAGTGTCAGAGAAGATTCATCTGAGTCAGGTTTGTATTTCGTAGTGCTGGATGGAGCTAGAAACCAGGAACTCACACATGCTAGGCAAGTGCTCTACCACGAAGCTATGCCTTCAGCCATTAATTTGAGGTTTTAAAAATGTCCCACAGGGGCTGGAGCAGTGGTGCAGTGGCTCAGTGATTACCGTGCTTGCCTGGCATGAGCAAGTATGCCGGTTCGAACTCCAGCACCAGGTACCCAACGAAGTCTTAGGGCAACAAAAGCCACATGAAAAACTAAATAAAATTGACTCTCTCTCTCTCTCTCTCTCTCTCTGTTTCTGTCTTTCTCTCTCTCCCCTCCCCTCTGTCTTTGAAAAAAAAAAGTCCCACAAATATCTAGTGTCTATATCTTCCTCATTGTGTGTATTTCCTAGCCCCTAGAAAAGTTGAATAATGGAGTGTAAAACAAGTATTTGTCACAGACAGTGCCACAAGCTTGATCATAACATATCTTTGTTCTGCACCTTTCACTGTTCCTATTACATGGACTTGAGTTAACCCCATAAAGAAAAGCACATGTTAGGACTTGGGACATATCTAAGACTGTGAAAATCCCCATTAGCCTGAGACAGCAAACCATCACTTGGGAGAAACATGGAATAGTGGAAATTATCATTAGTGTCATTCAAGGGTGTGTGTAGAGAGGATACTGTGGATACATTTTAAGCCACTAATGGCAAAAGGAGTAGCAGTGGCTTGGCTCTCAATGGACACAAGAGCTGCATTAATGATGAAAGTAAATATCTGACCAACACAGGCAAAGTAACTAAACTATGAAATTCTGCGTAGTTACAGTTGTGCCCCAATCCAATTTCTTCAGTTCCGCCCAGCAAATCCAGAAGCAGAGCAAATGTATGAAAGATTCAGTAATGCAGTCCTCAAAGTGATGGTTTTCTTGATCCTACCTTCCTCCAGACCTAGTGAAGATCCACTTTGCTTACAGTGGTGCCAGTTCCTCTTCTCCTGGCATGTGGGCAGCTTATGGTGTCCATCACTTCATATCCAGCTGTGAGGAGCTGGGGAAACAGATGGGAGGAGATTGATGGGAGAAGAGGGACAAGCGTGCCTCCATCCTCGCTTAGGCCACACGTTATCATGGCTCAAGGGTCTAGAGTGAAATGGTCATGATCCAAAGCTCAAAACTGGCCAGCGTTAGCAGAAAGTGTGATTTTCTAAAGGGCTGGCTATAGGATTGGTGTCTGTCTGTTAGGCTCTGAAAATCCTCTCTCCTTGGGGTGTGCAGCTCTTCTCTTCATGGCAATGGGACCTCCTGTGCTATCAATCAAGGCAAAAACTGCAAAGATGGGCAAGCTGGCCACCCGCAGCCCTGGACTGTCATGAAACCTCATTCAGATAGGGTACTTGCAGCCCAGGGAAAGAGAGCATCCTGAAGACCAAGGACAGAATGAGACAAGGCCACAAAGAAACGTGGTTATTCTCATCATCTAATAGACAACTCGCATGGTACTTGATTTGTTCACAAATTTCCATGACATCAGACAACCTCATCATCTAATAGACAACTCGCATGGTACTTGATTTGTTCACAAATTTCCATGACATCAGACAACCAGGCAGAGCTTGTGGGATTACCAAGTTCTTTTCCTTTAACACACTGTACAGAAAGCACAGTTACTCAATGATTGAAGAGAAAACTCCCAAAAAACATTTTATGCAGTGGAGCCTGGCCAAGGTTTTCAGGTCTTGATGACAAATTTAAGTAGCAGAGTAGGTCAATATCTACTTGGTTGCTACATTAGGTTAGTGGTCAGGGCACAACTTTGGACTTGGAACCTAACTCATCTGTTCCATAGTTCAGTGACTCTGTGCCAACTATTTAACATTAGGGCATCAGCTAGCTGTCTTACCTGCAAAGCAGGGGTGATGGTTTGCAACTAGCTCACAAATATTTAATAAAAGCAATGAACTCGGGAGAGTATGTAGAATGTAGCAAGACCTTCATAAGTGTCAATTATGCCTAAATTAGCATTTAAATACCATATGAAGAGGAAATGTTGGGGAATAGTGGGTAGGCTCAGTGGTCTTGCTGGAGGATGAGAAAGTACTTGAAAATGATTTTTCAAAAGAAGGAAAGGAAAACTCATGGGAGCATAAGAGGAAATAAGAACTAGGGCTGTTTGGTAACAGATTATGTGCAAGAAGAAGAAAGTCCCTGTACTATGCATGGAAGTGAAATGTGTTTTTCATGAACATTTAAAATTTCTATGATTGAATCAACCAACCATTACATTTTAAATTAAGAAAGCCCTATAGAGAAAATAGACAGCCATCTAGGACCCAAAAATGGAGATTAAAAAAGCTGTTAATTTGATTTTCACATAATCTCTTTATAAGATTAATATAAACATCTATTAAAGTAGAATAGCCTGTGTAAACCAAACTTTTTTTCACAAAAAATTAAGCATAAATGAAATATTCCTAATAAATCAAGCAAGTGGTCCATAGATTATTGCTTTCATATGTAGCGCATCTAAATAGCTATTTCAAAAGATAAAACAAGAAAACAACAGCTTATTTTTAAAATAAACCACAAAATAGCAATAATGTTACTAACTCCATGCGGGATTTATTTGCATATTCATTATATGAATGCTATAAAAAGGCCAACTTCCTTACCATTGTATTAAGATTTGCAGAGTATTATGGAATTCTAGAAGCATTTTAAAATAATTGACCACCACCCTTAATTCTCAAGTTTTAAAACTGAGGACTATCAAAGGGAACCAAGGGCTGGAGTGGTGGCCTGGAGGATTTGGAGATTGCCTGGCATGTGTGAGGACATGGGTTCGAACCTCAGCGCCATGTACACAACTAACTGTTGGAGCAATGAAAGCCACATGAAAAACTAAATAGAATTGACTCTTTCTCTTTCACTGTCCCTTTCTCTCTTTAAAAAAGAAAAAAAAGAAGGGAACCAGTTTGCTCAAAATTTTAACTAAAATAATTCACAGGTTTGTTTCACACAAGAGAGTGTGGCCCAGTGTCCTAGGACACATGCACTTTATCAATTTCCTTGAGCTACCAGAACAAAGCACCACAACCTGAGAGGCTTAAAGTGAGAAATGGTTCTGTAGGCCTAGGCCGTGCTGCGTTCCCTCCAGAGGCTCCAGGGGCACATCTGTTGCTTGCCCCTTCCAGCCTCGGCTGGCTGTTGGCCTTCTGTCATGTGTCACCTCATGTCTCTGAGCTCCATCTTTACGTCACCTTGGCTTGTGGGCCCAACTCCAGACTTCCTCATTAGAGCCCACCTACAATAGTTCAGAATAAATTCATTCCTCAAGATATTTCAATGAATCACATGTGTGCCCTATAATGCAATATCCATTTTACCCTCATCCATGCCAATATTCATGGCTTCTGGAGATGTGGTCATATTTGAGGACAGAGGTAGAGGGGTTGGAGAAGCAGCATTTAGCCCACTGAAGCCCAGCAGTATCAATGAGCCTAATATTATTGCCCTTTGCTTTTTTGATCTACGATTTGCTCTTTTTAATTAACGGAGAGGTGGTCACAGAACGGTGGAATGCCAGTAACTCAGCAAATCGTTTTTATCTAGATCTCAGGGTTCTGGAACACCTTGACATGTGAACTTGAATTAAACATGACAGGTGGGAGGCATTCAACTACCTCTCCTCATTCCAAAATTCCACTAGGAAAGCACTTAAGGAACAAACCGGGGAAAGGCGTACATGTTCAAGCATTATGGTAGAAGATACAAAGGCAGAAGAGATGACATAAGACAGATTTTGAAAGGCTTCAAGCAGGTGCTCATGTGGTGCCTGATTCACCAGTACAGGAAAAGACATCACCAAGCCTGCAAAGGAGAAGTCAGTGAGATGCACATGGGTTTGTAGTGGAGAGCGCCAAGAAAGAACCCTTCTCTTGCAATTCCTAAATATAAAATTCTGAAATGTGAAGGTTTTTTTTTTTAAGAAAACTGCAAAATTTGACATTATCCAAACTAATTCACTATCAAATTATGATAAAAAATATGTAAAGCTTATTTTAGTCTTCCCTCATCTTCTCTTGATGAGAATAGCCATGTTCCACTACAGAAATTTCAATGTGTTTGATTAAGGAGACTCTGCAGATTCCACTAGGTAATATATCAATTATGCATCTTATTACTTTCTAAACTCTAAAAATATCTGGCCCCAAAAGTTTCAGATAAAGACTTTTGGAACTGTGTAATGAGCAATTTCTAGTTCAAAATTCCTCCTGTATCTTTCTCCATCCCAACAGGAAGCAAAGTTTACTCTCTAGGAAAACTGAATCTGTGAAATTCTGGTGTCTGTGAGCTCTTGCACCATTCTGTAGTGGGAAGATTAAGTGAGAGTAGATAGAACAAAGAGTGAAGAATCTTAGTTTTCCTGCTCACTCACAAGAAAAGAGCAGCTGTGTTTGTATTTGTATTAGTTAGCTTTCCATTGCAGTTACAAAATGCCTGAGATAATAATCTTAAAAAGAGGAAAGGCTTATTTTGGTCCACAGTTTCAAAGGCTTCAGTCCTGGCCACTTCTCCCTGTTGACTTGGGCCAGTGGAGCACAGTATATTGGGGTATGAGATATGGTATCTGGCAAGCAAGAAGCAAGAAAGACAGAGAGAGAGAGAGAAGGGACCCAGAATCCAAAATTCCCTGCAAAGATTTGCTCCCAATGATCTAACTTCTTTCCACTATGTTTCACTCATAAAGTGAAATACCTTTCAACAGCATCACAGATTGGGGACCTCGCTTTCAACATGGGGACCTTTAGGGGACACTCAAAAATCAAACTTAAGAAGTACTCCTGGGCAGACTATCAGAGATTGGAGGATTTTCCCTTGACGTGGCTGAAGATAAAAGACGTATACATTTGACATTTGGGGGTTCTTATGAAAACAGTCAGAACTCCATCCATTCATCCTGCAGAGCTGTCTTACTCAGGTGTATGGAACTTTAAATTAGACTGAACGGCAGTCAAGGATCACTAGACATTTGAGGACATGAAAGGCTAAATAAAAGCAATGGGAAAATGAACTCAGGGAAAGTTTCCCCAAAGCTACAATTAATATCCTCAGAAAGGCAACAAATTATATCTGTAAAATGAGAATAGGAGCTTTGTCCTTAAAAATCTTCAGAAAATAAACAGCATAAGCAGATTAAGAGCATAAAATATTTCTAATCAATCGATATATTAGACATTAAACGGGGCGGGGGGAGCACAACTGCCAGAAACCAGAACAAAAAGGGAAATAGGTGGAAAATGAGAAACACATCAGTGAAGTTTCAGAGCATCATGGACTTTTTGAAAAATCCTGGAATCTCCCAGGGATAATGAACATGTTGAGTAGAAGGGAAAGTGAATATTTAACAAGATTTGTACATCCATCTAATGTGTTAATTTCAACAAAAGCACTTACTTAGATACATAATCTTTTTTTAAGAAAGAAAGAGAGACTATTCAACTTTATTTATTTATTTTTTTGTCTGTTTGTTTTTGTAACACTTAGTGTGTACGTGGTGCTGGGGTTTGAACCCATGTCCTCGCTCATGCCAGGCAAGTGCTCTAACGCTGAGTCACCTCTCCAACCCTATAGATATGTGATCTTTAAAAAACATTACCTTCCAGATATCAATGTAAGTGACTTGGAGGACTTAGTTCTAGAGAGTCAGGGGAAAATGAAGGATAGCATGAAATCAAAGAGGCAGGAGCATCAAGACAGGAAAAAGGAAATTAGAATTTCACAGATAACATGTCGTCTATGTGATATTTTGTCAGAAGCAATGAAGAAACAATGACAGAGAAACGGACCTCAATCCAGTCCTCAGAGCACTTAAATTCAAATTCTACTCACGTCCTACTAGCACCTTCTTTTTCTATGTCTTTGTTCTAGTGCTTTTGGATTCTTCTTCCTCTTCAAGTAGGTATGTACACATCCAGGTGTTTTTTTTTTTTTTTTTTTATGAGAGAGGGACAATGATAGCGAGACAGAGAGAGGCAATTTTATTGAGTTTTTCACATGGCCTTCATTGCCCCAACACTTTGTTGTGCACATGGTGCTGAGGTTTGAACCCAAATCTTGCACATGCCAGGCAAGCGCCATAACCGCTGTGAGCCACCGCTCCAGCCCCAAACCCGGGTTACTTTTAAGAACAACAACAACAAAAAAAATTGCTGCATCCCCCCCACCCTGCAGCTCTAGAAGACAATCTGCTTCCGTCCTTTCAGTTTCTCTGGGCCACCCACATTCTTACCCCAATGATATGCTTTTGAGTAGTATTGCTTAGATACTTGTAGAATTTTCCTCAACTGAGATCCGTCTGGTGCCCTTGTGATTAGACTGGAGTTGTGGGCTGAAGGAGGAAGACTCAGTGTGTGTGGCACAGAGATGGGACTTTCCACTGTTGCTGCAAGCTACACCATCTGGCTGAGGTAGCGTCTGCTAGAAGTGCTATAGAGAATGCTCCACTCCACCCTCTCAAATATGAGCTATGTCCTGGGAACCCATGGATATGTCAGGTTACATGACGGAAGGAAGTTAAGATTGTAGATGGAATTAAGTTTTCTAAACAACTCATCTTCAGTAGGAAGATTATCTCTAAATTACCAGTGTGGGATCAAAGGCAAAAGACAGTGTCACAACAAGAGGATGCAGGTCTAGGTGAGGTGATGTGAGGACTGGGCCTGCTGCTGATAGCTTTGAAGGTGGAGGAGGGAGCCACCAGCCAAGGAGAATGGATAGTTTCCAGAAGCCGGATGTGGCAAGTCCACACTCTCCCCTACAACTTCCAAAAGCAGCCCTGTCCATACCACACTAACACCTCGATATAGCCCAGTGTTAGATGTCTTCTATCAGAGAACTGTAAGATCACAGAGTTTTACACTACCAAGTTTGTGACCATTTGTTACAGCATCAGTAGTAAACTAATACCTCAGTGTCTTCTATTGTGAAGTTACTCTTTTCAACTTTCTTTTCCTACCCTTTCAGTCTGTATTTAAGGACCAAGAATTACATTCTACTTCCTTGAGGGTAGCTACATAAACAATGTAGAGTTCTTCTACAGGAGAAATTTGTTTGTGCTTCTCCATTTATTCATTCATCCATTCATTCATTTATATGAATATGGACTCACAGATATTTATTTCATATTTAGAATTAGAAACTAATACTGCTTTGATTATTTTTTTGCTCCAATTTTCGATTGCTGGCCATTCACAGATCTTTCAGCTGGCTCCGTGTCCCTTTGGCATACTCTTATCACCGTGGGGGTTTTGTTGGTTTTGCTTGTTTTATTTTGAGCACTTCCTCATTTTCTGGCACTATACTATGGCTCATACTGTTCAAGTCTGTGATTACATACAGGTTAGTTTAGTAGCTCAACAGTATTATCAGGACATGGCTCTTTCTTTTTGCTCTGCTATCTATAAAATGCCAGTAGTGTAAAAATACATGGCCAGAAGTTGGCTGAAGAGCTTAAAGCATCACAGGATCACTCCACAGTGTTCCCAAGTAGCATGAGAGATGGAGCAGAATGCCTTTCTACTTTGGTGCCTCATTTTATAGGGGTGCTTGATCATTCAGTAAAGTTTCCATGTGATATCCACTTACACCCCCTTGGCTAAAGCTGAGTCATATGATCAGTCCTGAACCAATTGCCAGCAAAATGATCTTCACATTTGGTTTTGATTGATCGTATCTGCCAGGGTTGGACACAATGCCTATCCACCCCCCCTCCCAAAACCACTATAAAAAGAAAAACAGACAGGTATTTGTTTGCAAGGAAGAGGAAAAGTGTGTGATTTGCTCTTCAGTGAGTAAGACAGCACGTCAACAACAGATAATCTGCTTTTTTTTTTTTTTTGCTGTATTTTTAACATGAACTGAGTTTGAAAGACATACAAAGAGATGGGCTAATTTATCAGCACATATGAAAATGAATTTCTTATGCTCCTGACATATGTAGGCAGCTGAAAAGACAAAAGCACACTTTTCATATTGACACAAAAAATGATTTATAAAAAATATTAAAAGCCTTAAAAGAAAAGTCATATATTTCAGGGACTTGCTATACATATCTCAATAGAGATTCTCAAAACTCAGATTTATGAGATGAATTTTCTAGTTTCGACGTGTCAATTTAGGTAGACTACAGTCTCCAGTCATTCAATCAAATACCACTCTAGGTATTGCTTTGAAGGTACCCTGCAGAATGTAATTAAGGTTGCTAATATGTGGACTTTAAGAAAAGCAAATCATTCTGTGTAATCTGAGTGGGCCTGTTCAATCAGTCGAAAGAACTTAAAAGCAAGGCTGAACTTTCACTAATTGAGAAAAAATTCTTCCTTTGGATAAACGCTTCTACTCATGCCTGTGTGGGGGAACTTGCCCATGAGTTCCTCATCCTTATTGCCTGCCCAGTGGATTCCAGAAGTTTGAAATCCCACAGTTAAGTAAACCGATTGATTCTTTGTAATAAATCAGTCTTCCTCCACCCATCTCTCTTTCCTTCCCTCCCTCATCACTAATCTAGCTCCCCACCTATCACTTCTCCACCCCCCCACCCCCGTCATCTAAGTACCTAACCTACAGGTCCTGTTCTCTGGTTGAACACCGACCCTTAGACACCTACTACTTCAGATAGGAACATCTTCTAGCTTTGTATCATAATAATATTCTTTCTTCACCCTGATATTTCTACAATGCCTTTTCTCTTAAAATTGCATTCACTCTGACAGCTAAAGAACTAACAGGGTTCACTGTTATCCAACCAGTGTCCAAAGCACTCTTCATGAGCCACATCCTCTGGAAGGAAACTTCTTCTGCACTTGTCTAAATTAGGAGGGAGAGTTTGAGGAAGGATTAAGATTGGGGAAAGTAGGGCAGAGGGCAAAAGGTGGGACTACACAATCAAAAGATGAAAAATAACGCCGTTTGACGTTTGGACAAAATAAATCCATCTAGAACATCTGCTGGTCTTTGGGTGTTTTGAATAGGCCAGGAGCTTGTTGACACAATGATAGGAGTTAAGAAGAATCAAAAGCTGACCAACTCCAGCACTGGCCTTTCATCAGGGGCCAAATAATAGTGCTTTTATTTGTTTGAAAACTAAACTTCTTTAACTTAGTGGTGGTGCTATCCCAACCTCTTTTTTTTTTTCTTTTTCTATGATATTTCTTCAGTCTTTATTGCTTGACTGAAGAACAATTAATAAACCACAGAAAATATTTTTTCCTGTGAATCCATGTCAGGCATTATCTTCAGATAGAAATTGCATGTTCTGGGGCTGGAGGGGTGGCTCAGCAGGTACAGCGCTTGCCTGGCATGCACTAAGACGCAGGTTTGAACCCCAGCACCACGTACACAATGAAATGTCGAACGGAAGCCATGTGAAAAACTAAATGAAATTGATTCTCTCTCTCGCTGTCCCTCTCTCTCAGAAGGAAGGAAGGAAGAAAGGAAGAAAGCAAGAAGGAAGAAGAAAGAAAGAAAGAAAGAAAGAAAGAAAGAAAGAGAGAAAGAAAGAAAGAAATTACATGATCTTTGTGCCTCACAATAATTGAAGTAGCACAGGGTCTGATGTAAGAATATCTGCGTAGGGCTGGAGCGGTGGCTCAGTGGTTTCGGCGCTTGCCTGGCAAGCACGAGGACTGGGTTCAAACCCCAGCACCACGTACACAACTAAGTGTTAGAGCAACTAAGGCCATGTGAAAAACTAAATAAAGTTGTTTCTCCCTCCCTTTAGAAAAAAAAAAAAAGAATATCTGCGTATATAAACAGCCTAATCTTATATCACAATGCTGCCGCTCTCCCTCTCCTCTTTATTTTTTTACCTTCTTACATTGGGTATGATTTGCTTATTAATCTCATCAGTTTTCCATCTTCCTGACTAGAATGTAAGCTCCAGCAGGCTAGGATTTTGTCTGGAGTACCACATGCGGCATAATACCTGCCACGGAGCAGAGGCTACTGAACAGCAAACCTCATACTTACTGAATCAGTAATGTGAAGGTCATAATATCCCACTCATTAGTTTAATGGGTGCAGAAAGATAGTGCACAGGATACTAGAACATCCCAATCAACCCCAACTTGAACTTTCCCTAGGGATTCCAATGTCTGCTTCCTTCCAAACAGAGTTAATGGAAGGCAGAAAAATGGGGCAGAAATGAAGTATTCATCCATTTTGCTGTTTCTCAGAATTTACTATTCTGTAATGTATAATTGCTTAATTCTTTAGCTACAACAACATCCTGGGTCCTGACCCACTGAGAATTTCGTTGATTATTTCTAACCTAGTACTGCACTAATTAGGGATTTAGGAAGAACATTCTACTGCCTGTCACATCACTCGGTCAACAAATAGAGTAATTGTTGCCTGGCATTAAGTGTTAAAGACCAATAAGGAATTTTCCAGTAACTAATAGCAATATCAAGAAATTATTCTTCAGATATAACCTGAATAGCTTATGTTACATTTGGCAGTCCATCCATTTTATTCTTTCTTTAGTGGAAAGGAAGAAAAACACGTGTATTCCTTCTGCAATACAACATTGAACAGAGCTTGCGAATAAACACATTTGAATATTCAGACCGAAGAACAAAACTTTACAAAGCTTCGTTCTCTAACACTTTGCAATGGAGAATGAATGATCCAACACTAAATAAAATATATGCGTGTATAAACTCCGCAGAGACATGCACAGCAATGTTAACACCGGTGCTCTCTGGGTCACGGGGTTGTTTGTTGTGGTTAATATCTTGATTTTTTTTTTGTAGTGGGCATGCATTATTCATAGTCTGATAATAAAAAAAGAAAGGTTCTTTTTGTTTGAAATGGCATTTTCAATCTTAGGAGTAATAGAAATTTTGCAACTGTCTACAAAGTCTTATTACCGTTAAATAAGTAGAATGGAGGAGAAGATGAAAAGCAAGAAGGAATTTATAACACGAAAATAGGTAAACACAGGTCATATAGGAAAACTGCTGTCAAAAGATCAACGAGCCGACTCTTGAGTGAACTCAAAGCATTTAGAAGCAGCTTTTCTTCTGGTATTTTCTCATAAACACTAGGATACTAGGGACTACAGGCTATTGGCAGGCCACAAAACAAACAGCACATTTCTTACTAATAATATCTTACTTTAAAACACCATTGATCTTAAGTTACCTCCACAATTGCAAATTAGGAGCTTTTCAAGTAATTTATAGGGAAAAACTGTGAAGTTTATCTTTGAAACGAAATGAAATAATACCTGCACTTCCTACTTTGGGGAAATTTTATGTTAAATCACCCTGACAGGCAGAGATGACAAAACATTGAGAAATATTTAAAGATTTCATTTCTCTTCCTGATAACGACAAGGTTCATTTTGTGCTCTCAGAGGGGAAATCAAATCTGATTTACCGTCAGCTTCCGCGGTGCCACGATCCACATTTCACATTCTTTAAGCAGCCTCAGCATGGCAGTGACATTCCTGTCCTTTCGCAATGGCGCTGATCAGCCGCCAAATGCCTGACAAATCATCCAGTGCTTTTGTTTAGAGCTACCTGTTTCTTTATCATGATAAAGTGTGATGCGCAGTGTGTGGCCAACTGTCATAATCCCATTGGCAGAAGGAGCTCGACTTACACATCTCTTTGACAAGGGCAAGCAGAATCAGTGAAAGGAACAGTCCCAGCCCAGTTGTGGTCTTTGGTTCTTCTCCCTCTTCCTTCTCGCTTTGCTTCACTCAAGCAGCCACATATCTCGCATCTTTTCTTGGCCCCATCTCAAAAAAGCTCAAGTTAAGATTTTTAAGAAAGCCCGGGAGAATGGGTAAAAAGTAACCCTGGGCAGTCTTACTCTCATAATCCACAAATTACTATTCTGATCCTGAGTCCCAAGCAGACTAGCACTCAGCTGAACTGAAGCACTGGTAAACCAGCTGTGAATTTCAATGTCCAACAGAGAAAGAATTAAAATATTTAATCATCTTACCAAGCCCACAGGTATAGCAAAGCAAAGACTGGCTGCCCAGATTGAATTATTGTGTGGAGCAAAGATAGTTCACATCTCTTTGAATGTGTGTGTGTGGATTATATTTTATTGCTTGAAGGTTTTGCCTCAAGCTGGATCCAAGTTAGCGGAAACTGTGGTGCTTGGTAAAACACCCGGGGGCATCCCTCTGCCTGCATCTGCCATTGTTGTGGCCCATTTGGGTTTACTCTTTCCTCTGTGGCAACTGCCATAAATTCCAATGATAAGATTTGGAAGGGGAATGAAGAAGGCAAAAGACAATCTATTGTGTTGTTGAAGAGATACTGCGATAAAGGATATAACTCTATTCATCAATGTTCCCCTCTTGGATAACCCAGGGCAGAAGTAAGAAAAATGTTTGGGTTAGCGGTGCAAGGAAACTGAATTCGGTGCAAGGAAACTGAATTCGTCCCTGAAAGGAAGGAAAGCAAAACAGCATGATAAATGCTCATTTTAATACAACGTAAAGATAACTGTCCGTGTTTCCCTTTCCAAAGCCTAAAAATGTTTGCAAGAGTCGTATGAAACTTGCTTTGCCTTTGTACTCAAAAGCATCTCTTCTGTTGAGAATCCTGTACTTCCTATCATAATGTGGAGTCTTCTGCCATCCAGTAAATTCAACCATTTGTCTGTCGAGCAATTCAGTTTTGCTATCAAATCAACTTTCAATTTAAAACTTTTAAAGTTCGATTACCTTCCTTCATCTCAGGATTACTAGGAAATGAGGAACTAGGAATCTCTATTCATATGGCCAACCCCTATTCTGCAGAGGGAAAAATAAAAAGTTAACAATGGTGTTAGTGTGTTTAAGCAAAAGAAATTCATGGCAAACCTTGGTGCACAAGTTAAGGTCTTCCAATTTTCCATTGGCTCAAAGTATATACAGCAGATTAAAAAAAAAAAAAAAAAGAACCGTGTATATTCTTTCCATATACAAAGTAACAGCCAACAGATTTGAGAAACTGAGCAGTAGATTCTTCTAAAACCTCTAGACACTTGGTTTCTGGGCTTTCCAGTCTCTTAGTTTTTCTTCTGCTCCTCAAGTTCCTATGCCTCTTCTTCCAGGACTGAAGTTTTCAGTGCTGAGGTTCCACTCTTACAGCTTTGGCTATCATGAACATATTTGCATGCATGAAAAAAATGTTAGTTATTTGTGGTCCTCCCTCTCCTTCTCCCCCCGCCCTCCTTGGGAGGGTCGCTTCCAAAATAGATCTTTATTTTGCTCTAAGGACTGAATGGTGGCCCTAGGAGTGACAGGAAGTGGAGGAAGAGGACATTACCCATGTCAATAAAGGATTTGTTGTGGGATGGGGTAGGGAGCAAGTGTCAGGGTGGAGATAAGGGTTGTAGAAAGGGGGTAAGAACTGAGGCAGCCACCATTGACAAAGAGCCATTTTTGTTTTGTTTTGGTTTTGTTTGGGGGATTGAATCTAGGGGCACTTAACCACTGAGCCACATCCCCATCCTGTTTTATATTTTATTTTGAGATATGGTCTCACTAAGTTGCTGAGGCTGGCTTTGAACTTGCCATCCTCCTGCCTCAGACTCCCAAGTTGTTGGGATTACGAGTGTGCCACCATGCCCGGCTGACAAAAAGCCTTTTAATTACGAATTAAAACATTGAAAAAGGTCCTAGGTAAGAAGGTTTGGTATATTATGTGTACCTTGCTTGCCTCTCACAAAGTCTTGTTGAGTCTGTAATATTCAGAATGTTTCTGAAGCCACATTTGTGCGTGGGTAGTTTTTATTGTATTTTGTGTATTTGGGGGCATGCAAGGACATGCCGAAACTGACCTCCACTATAGAACATGGAACAAAGGTGGCTAGCTTACCTTCCGTGTTCTGTTGCTGCCTATTGTCTCAGCCCTCTGTGAATCCATAGCCACCTTCCTCCCATGCCCACTGCAGGCAACTGGGACTCCACCAGCCACAACCAAACTCAAAAATGATTTCTCTTCTACCGTTTCCCTTTCAGGAAATGACAGTGCCATTCACCCAGTTGATCTGTCACAAACTATTGAAGGATGGCTCTACTCTTTCCTTTTACTTGAAAACAGCCACAAGGTTTTATCTCCTTGATCCATCTCTAATGTGTCCTCCTTCCTCCTTTTTTCTCTATCATAGCCTTGGCTCAAGTGCTATCATCTCTCTCTAGAGGAATCCTTAATGCTCCCTGGCAGGTCTCCTGTTTCCAGTCTTTCCCCCTTTCCAATTAGAGTGACCTTTAAAATATATCATATTTTAAAAGCAAGCCGCTTGCTATTCTTCCAATGAAATTCAAGCTCCTTCTTTTTACTCACAAGACCTTTCTTGATGTGGCTGCTGCTCAAGCTTCTACCCAATCTCACAACTCTCATTTCCTTTCTTGTCACATTTAAGGATGGCCCTTGGTCCCTATTTTATTTCTGCAAAGAGCCAAGTGGCTTCCTGCTTCTGAACATGTGCTTTGCTTTGCCTAAAAACCCTGTCCCCATTCCAGCCCCTGTCACCCTCACCTAGCTAAATCCTTTCTTCTGCTCACACTTCCCCAATCAGAAAAGATGCCATTACTTAGAGAAGCTTCCTTGACCTTCTGTCCCTCCCCTCTGCCCTTGTCCCTCCCAGTCTTATCAGCCCTCCCTGTTACATGCTCTCCTAGCCCAATGCACATTTATTTAATCTATACTTAAATAACCTTTTGCATAATTGTTAATATCCACCTCCACGGCAGACTTTGAATTCTATGTTCTGCGATGTTGAAGTCAGTATTATGTGGGTGAGTTGCTAATTATTTAATGTTGCACACATATACAGCCTCAGTATTTCTGTGATAGATTCTTTTAAGGCTAAGATATTAAAAATTAAAATCTCTCTGTATAAATCATATTTATATTTGCTATTTCTATTTCTCTATTTACCCTGGAAGAAGATTCCAACTGAGACGTACAGTAAATATAGGAAACTAAGATTGAGATGTGAGTGATACTAAAATAGAAATCTGGGAACTTCAGGGGAGGGGCATTCTCCTTCACAAGACACGTCATTCTCTAACAAGGACGCAATCGTACCCTTCATGTGCCACTGTGAACCTCCCAGGGGAGCAGGGTCAGTTCCATTCCAGTCGCACCCTTGTTGCTGAGGGAGTTCACAAAGGAGTCCATTAGTGCCACCTGGGTGACAGGTTTATGGTCCCATCTTTATATCCACTAATAAATGAACTGATGATATGAATCAAATTCACCATAATCTCTGTTCATCTTGAATACAGTGTAAAATATCAAAGTCACAATGATGTGCTTCCTAGTATTTCAGATGTAATAAAGCCTGACGTCCTCACTGCAAAATGAGAATTATGTGCACTATTATGAGCTATCTTATTTAACCCGAAATATTTGGGGGCCTAATAGTCCAGGGCATACTGCTCAACAAGTGGACCCGGAGAAAAGACCAGCTTTGAATCAGTGGCTGCCTCCGTAGCTAGCCAGGCCTGTCTCCACCTCCAAGGGGATCAGCCTGTGTGCTTGGACCTGCAGATATTCGCTTTTCCCGAGAAGCCGCTTCAGCCCTCTCCTCCATTCCCCATTCAGTATCATTTTTGATTCCCTCATTTGATAGGAATTTCACATGCATTCAATTAATGTCCATGGCATGCATTGCTTCAGGCTTCCTGGAAAACTGAAATATAAAATGAAGCAGAGCCACAGCCTTGAAACTAGCTAACAATTTCACATTCATAACTTTCATGTAAATAAATCTAGTGGACAATTGGTTTTAAAAGTGGATATTGAAGGTAAATGGATGGCAGTGGAAGAAATTGTGCTGAATGAAGTTAGTCAAACCCAGAGAGTGAAGGGTCGAATGTTTTCCCTCATTTGTGGAGGCTGGAGCTAAATCCAGGCTTGGGGGGAAGGCTGTCAAACTCATGTATTCAACCCAGCAAAGGCATAGAGCACATAATATAGGGGAACTACAGATATGTGTGGGGGTGATGTGGGGAGGGATGTGGGAGGGAGAATAGGGTGTCATCTAGGGAGACAATCAACAGCGTAGCACATTCTTTACTCCCCCGAAAATCCAAATAAAACTTATGCAATCATTTAGAATTCTAAACTGGAAAATTCACAATCTAAGCATTTATATCCCTTGTAGGGGCAAAATATAGAAGAATCAGAGACTGGGGTATGGGCAATGTGGGGGTAATTCTGGCTTAAGAACATATGCATATCATATTGTTACTTCATATGCATTTATGATTATATAATAACTGAACTCCTTAATAAATCTTTTTAAAAGAGTGGATAAAGAGCACATGTTGGGTTTTAAGTGAATTTAAGAACAAAAGGAATGTCACTGTAGGATGTTAAGTCTAAGAAACATTCTTGAAGGACATAGCAGGTGACAAGTTTACCTGGGTCAGTATCTACAGCTTAAGTGCATTGGGTTGAGGGGAGTGGGACAGATTGAGTTGTCTGGAAGCATATGGGAAAATATTGGTAAAGGTGACATATTAAGAAAGATTGATCAGTCTCGGGGGTGCAGGGGAAGCAGAGAAATGCAAATGAAAACCACATTAAGATATCACCTTACACCAGTCAAAATGGCAAAGATGAAGAAAATAAACAACAATAGATGCTGGAGGGGATGTGGAGAGATAGGCACACTAACACACTGTTGGTGGAGCTGCAAACTGGTACAGCCCCTCTGGAAAGCAGTATGGAGAATCCTTAAAAAATAAGGGATGACTCCACCATACGACCCTGCTATTCCACTCCTGGGAATCTTTCCAGGGGATTTAGAATCAGCACATTACAGTGACACAGCAATATCGATGTTCATAGCAGCACAATTTACTATTGCTAGGCTATGGAAACAACCCCGGTGTCCCTCACTGGAAGAATGGATTCAAAAACTGTGGTACATTTATACCATGGAA